>JAJOOS010002189.1:0-29162 GCA_029582725.1 Solanum chiquidenum
CCCAATCAGGACTTCTGTGCTAGTTGGCTATTTATTTATATGATCTCCTGGGAGTAGCTGTTTCTTTTATAGATCAGTTGGCAGGGGCCTTGCCGGCCGATGGCTAAATTTTAAGCCGATATATACTTGTTTGATTTCTTGATTGCATGTGGCTGCCATGCGCTAGTAGCAAATGGTTCAGCAGGGTCGGCTCAGGCCTGAGTTTTGGCATTAGGAGCCAGTTGCTCCCCTTGAGTTTGGGGTGTGACAATTTGAGTTTAGTTAGTCAAGTAGATAGGTGTTTTAAGGCTGTCAATAGTTAGGGTATAAAACTGATAATTTATGTCAAGTTCAGGAGTGTTTTCAGTATTTCTCTCTTTAGCACCTCCTTGGAAAGTCACCCTGGTAATTGGATTTTGTGTAATTTAGTGTAATTACACTGTCTGATGTGTTTGGTTGGTCATATAGTTACTTGGTTCGCAGGTGATTTGTTATATTCGGTAGGGGTAATTACACTCTCCATTTGTCAGAGAGGGACTATGAATTGGTGGTAATTACATGGTATAATTACAAGCTGATTATTTTTTTTAAAAAAATTATTCCTATTATTTTAAAATCTTTTTTTATTTATTATTCTAAAAAGTTATTTTTACTTTATATTAATTTCATTTCTTTCTCATTTTCAATCTTTATTTCATGTGATTCCATGATATTTTTCGTATTATATATTTTATATGCCATGTTTATTTTTTTTCATTAGCATAAATTTTGTTAGTATTTTAATTTTTAAATTAAAGTAGAATATGTATATTGTTGTGTAGGGTTATAGGCTTGTGTTTCTTTTTCCTTTAAATTACATTTATGTATATTATGTTGAAATTTGACATTACGTTATATTTTTTGCTTTTAATTTAGAACTTATGTTATATTTTTAGTTTCATTTGTTTTAGTAGTATTGACTTGAGATTTCACATTGCAAGTCATTTATTTTTTAGTTAGACTTAATTGATTGTTTTTTTTGTCAAATATTTTAATAATTTATGACATTTTATTTATAATATTAATATTTTTGTCAAACATGCATTTCATGATGTTTATAAAAATCATGTACTTTTAGTTCTTATGATTAATTCAATTGAAATAGACTAATTTGAAAAATATAAATCAATTATTTTTGTCATAATATTAGTTAATAACATATGATTATTAATTAATATATTTTCAAAAAATAATATATATCTTAAATATTTAATTTAATATCATTTATAAAGTTTCTTATTTGTCTAGTATAAATTTTTAATAATTAACTCTTATTTCTAAAATTTAATATAATCTTATGATTCCAATTGCGCATTCAAACAATATATTTGTAATTACATTGTGTCACACAAACATGTAAGTATAATTACTAGCTAGGCTGATAATTATTACCCTAATAATTACACCAATTGCAATTACCAAATGACTTTCCAAAAAGATACTTAATGTATTTTGGCTTAAATTTCTCTTTTTATCTATTGAATCATAATTGTGTTTGACACTCCCTCCGTTTTACAAAGAGTGACCTGGTTTGACTTGAAACGGAGTTTAATATTAAGGGAAGACTTTTGCCATATCATCACAAATATAAATAAACTACCGATTATGCCCTTCAGTGAACAACAATAATTTTTACATGAACTTGTGAAAAGAAGAGAAAGTGAAGGGATACGTGTTAATACCAAAAAGAAAGTTCAAATATACACTTATGACATGTCTAGCATGCTCTCTCATTTGCATTAAATGTGTGTCCATTTTTAATTTTCTTTAAGTTTCTCATTTCTCTCTCATAAAATCATTCTTCAATTTTCTTTTTTTAATTTAGTGTCTTATCCAATTCTCTCTTTTTCTTGAAGAGCAAAGCTTATCTTAGTGAAGATTAGCAATGTTAAAAATATTCAACAATTACAGGTTGATTTATTTATTTATTTCAACAATTACAGGTTAATTTATTGATTTCTGTATTCTTTTATATTCTAGATTATTTCTTTTATATTCTTCTTTATTTTTAAAAAGATTACTCATGATTTCCTAGTCTACATAGCCTCCAACAATGCCTAAAGATTTTGGAGGGTAAATTTTCGTTTCTCTCCATGGAGCCAAATAATTTTGTTAAATATTTTAAATTTATTGATAATAAGGTTATGTATTTATAGTGATGTTGAGATTTTTTACCCTTTCTTACATAATTTCACTGTTGTATTGTCTAATTTAATCTTCATCTCTGTTTTAATTTCCTACTATATGTTGTACATACAAAACAATGAACTCACAATTAAATCCAATTACAGTAAATTCAAGACTAAACTGCAAGGATCGTCAAGCTATTGGTGAATGACTTTTGAAAGAAAACAAAGCAGGGCGTCTCCGATATGGGTCTTTAAAGCAAGCTGCAGAGTTATTTCAGACTTCGAATAGTACAATCAAACGAATTTGGAGACAAACAAGATTATCTCTTGATAATGGAACTACATTAAATCTTTCACCGAGACTTGTTGGTACAGTTGGGAGAAAATGAATTCAAATAGATATTAATCGAATAAAATAAATTCCTCTTTATCTTCGAACAAATATTCGATCTTTAGCATGTGCGGTCGACGTGTCAACATCAACTCTTTTTCGACGTATCAAAGAAGGTGCTATAAGGGCGCACACAAATGCTATAAAGCCTCATCTGACAGAGAATAATGAAAAGGTAAGGGTTCAATTCTGTTTATCAATGCTTGATCCGGATACTCTTCATTCGAATTCAAAATTTTCAGTATGTTCAATTATGTTCACATAGATGAAAAATATTTTTTTCTATCTAAGAAATGTGAACGATACTATCTTCTCCAGAAGAACTAGAGTCTAATCCATATAGATCATGTAAAAGTAAGAACTTCATCATCAAAGTTATGTTCATGGATGCTATTGCACGTCCTAGATTTGATCAAAATGGAGTTGAATTGTTCTCGGAAAAAATAGGGATCTTTCCTTTTGTGGTCAAGGAGGCAGCCAAGCGGAATAGCAAAAATCGAGCAGCGGAAACTTTGAAAACAAAACCTATTTTATTTGTGACTAAAGATATCACAAGGGCTTGCTTGATCGAAAAAAGTTCTTCCAGCAAATAGGTCAAAATGGCCAATTTCAGAGTCAAATACTCCCATTTTCATCCAACAAGATAACGCAAGACCTCATATTGATATAAACGATTTGGAATTTAACGAAGCTACTCGAGAAGGTGGATTTGATATCAGACTTTGCTTTCAGCCTCCTAATAGCCCGGATTTAAATATTTTAGATCTTGGATTCTTTAGAGCCATTCAATCTCTTCAATATCAAAAGGCTCCTTTAACCATTGATAAGTTGATAAATGTAGTTGAAACATCTTTTAATGAAATGAAAGGGGAGCGACTCAATCACGTGTTTCTAACTTTGCAATCTTGCATGATTGAAGTGATGAAAGCTAAAGGAGGGAACAACTATAAAGTGCCACACATGATGAAAGAAAGATTAGAACGAGAAGAAAATCTTCCGATTCAACTTTCTTGTGATATTGACATTGTCAATGAAGCTAATGCTCTGCTTCAAGTGTGATATGAAATATATGCATGTCAATCCTAATAGGAGTACAATCTGTTTGTGAATATTTATATATTTTGTAGCTTGGGACATCTTGTATTTTTGGTGCGGCCTCTTTTTTGGTATAAGATCATATATGTAGATGATCTTTTTTTTGTATAAGCTCCTACATGGATGGCCTTTTTTTTTATTTTTTATGTAAATTTCTACATCTAAAATTAATGTAGTTTTATCTCTCAATTGAAGAGATTAATGTACATAAAGAAATTATGCATATTATGAGTGTTTTTTAAATTTGATGGTCTCAACTAAGCCTTTTGATAATTCAATAGTGATATGCACTTGAATATTCCTATGATGGTGTTAATAAGAAAATTTCTTTGTTGAAAAATTATGAATTGGTACTATCCTAAGTATTGCGCTAGAAAAAAATTGAAAAAGACGAAAAATTAGGAAAGAATAAAATAGAAAGAAGAAGTTAAAAGTGACAAAGTTAACACAATTTAATTGATTGTACTTTTAAATGATTGCCGTATTTTTCATCCAATAAAAAATGTTAATCTGACATGTTTCTATATCGGTGGGTCCATGCTTAGTGAATTTTTAAATTGATGGTAAGGGTATTAATGGAATCATAAAATTTAGGTGTTGCCATAAAAGGAAATGGGTCATTTATTTTGAAACAGACTAAAAAGGAAAGGAGGTCATTCTTTTTTAAACGGAGGGAGTATTAATTTTCCAATAAGAAATATTCCTTCATTTTACTTATATTTGACTCATTTGACTTTATTTATTCGGTAAATATAGAGTTAGATTACTGAGAATTTACTATTATTAAAAGATGAAAGTGTTGTAAAATTTAAGAACAAAAGAACAATATAAAGAGGAAGACAAGAAGAATATAAGACAAGAGGAACAATATAAGATAACTTTCTTTCTTTCAAGTGTTCCCCAAATCTTCAAGTGTATCCAATATGAACTCTAATGCCTCTATTTATAGTACTCCCATTTTATCTGGTACTTTTCGAATTTCGAGATTCAAACAAGTCTATTTTTTACCGTAAATTTTTCATAAATCTTTTAAACATTTTAAATTATCAATTATTGTGACTTATAATACTTTTTACATAGTTTACAAATATAAAAATTTCATTTCAAAAAAATTGAAGATTTCATGCGCAAATTTTCGGTCAAACTTAAACTGTTTGACTCTCAAAAAATGAAAAGTGTACATAAATTGGGACAAATGAAATATTACATAGAGACATACAAAAGATTAGTCATAAACATGACATTAACCATGAAAGTTATGGAGACATGAACCATGTAAGTTATGGATTAATATCAAGGGGAAAGGTTATGGAAGTATGGGAGTTACTATACATTATGGTGTGATTACACCTTCAAGTTATGGACATCCACATAAATATATTTACAACAGAAAGTAAATTGAACATTTTTAACTCAAAAGATTGTCACAAGATCAATAGGGTGTTTCTAAATCTAGAATTTTTAGGCACTTTTAATTTTCAAAACATCAATTATTCCACAAGAACCTAACAAAGAAATTGAATTATAACCATCGAGTTTTCTTGAACCTTTTGTGTTGGATAAGGTGAAATATCTTAGGATTATGTTTGATATTAGATTTATATGGTGTTTGATTGATGATATATATTTATCTCGAGATAAATTTATGCTGCCAACTAAACATAGAATAAATTTAATTCTAAATATCTCACCTTATCTCATTCAATTTAAGATTATTTTATCCCACCTTTCAGATGAGATAAATTACTCTACGAATCATAATCTCGAACTAATTTTATCGACGTATCAAATGGTCCCTTAAGTTATAATATAGACTAGTATGACTGTTAGGTTGTTTCATTTGAAGTTTGTTGGTGGTTGAAGTATGATTTCTAACCTAGTGAACTTGACTCTTTCATATAGGTTTTTCTATTTCGGGATAACTCTCAATTTTAAAATCCACTAAAATTATTTCTCGGTAATTTTTTCATTAAAAATAATAAATTTCTGTCGAAATATTGATGGTTGGTGTCGAATATGTCAGGCCCGCGTCTTCCATCAGTCTAGAGAATACGGATCTCTCAAGGGGTCGGGAACACTGTTAGCTAAATTCCAAATCAAAGAATGCAGACATGGGAACTGAATAGATAGCTTGGGGCACGGGAGCTTCCCAGTTTCGCTACCTCTTTAGTTGCCGCCCCCTACTTGCTCATTCGCAATTACTACCACAAGAAAGTCGCCCCTATCTCTAAAGGGGCTTATGCACTCCACGACTTTCTTATGTTATGGGGTCTGTGTCACATGAATGAATAAATCAACACCACTTATTTAATCAAATTTACATATGTGTCATCTCATAATTTCATTTTAAAAAGAGTAATTTTTAACTCAAAGTTAACAATAGGGGTAATTTGTTCCAGTATATGAAAGGGGGCATTTTTAATTCTAAAATTGACATTAAACGCAACTATGATTCTATAGGTGATATAAATGTTTTAATTTAAATCATTTTCATACCCTTTTCCATTTTATATACATTCAATTACAATTTTTATAAAAGAAGGGAAAATATACTTGCGATGATCAATGTACATGTAACATGTGAATTTCAATATATATAGATTCTTTAAAAAGATTCAAAATAAAAACTACATATTTAAAAATCACATGAAACAAATTATAATCAATATATTACAATTCAATATATATATATATATATATATTTTAAAAAAAGATTGACATAACCCTAGTAAAAAAAATATTGGACTCTTAAATTATAATAGGACTAACACATTCACCTAGAATTGTAGATAAAGTGGGTTTTTTCCATCTCAATTTATAAGATTCATTTTTTTATTTAATGAGTCTAAAAAATGATGTATTTCTATATTTAATAACAGTTTAATTTTAAAATCCCCATTTAGCCCTTAATGACATTTTTTATAGTCACACACATCTCAAACTTATTTTATATCACAAGTTTCAAAAATCTTTCTTTCATAAATTTTATGTCAAGTCAAACTACATCAAACTATATAGGTTTGACTGGTAGGAGAGTTTCCTCCTAACCACAAGGTCAAGAGTCCAAAGCTGGTAAACATATATCAAACTACATAATATAAATTGAGCCGAAGAGAGTAATAGTTTTGCACCTACAAGATAATATAAAAAAGACAAAATCAAATTTGTGGATTTGCTATGAAAACAACGTTTTCATGAAGTATCACTAAGCAATGGACCTTCAACAATTCCACACTTTTGTTCCTCTACTCTTAACTTCAGTAACTTTCCTCCAACTTCTGTGACTGTGGTAATCACTTGGAACCAAATTTTAAAGCAAAAATGTGCATTTGATCATATTTACACATTACAAGACCTTAGTAAAAAGGCAAAGAGAGAATGATGGCTTATTTGGGAGGGGAAAACTTTTGCTGTGATTGAAGCAAAGTTGCATAAAGTAGCTGATTCCAAGAATCTGGTACACCAGGAAGGCACCAATGGCTGCAGTCTTGAAACATCCCTTGCCTCCTCTTTGATTTTGCCTCTCTGAAAATCGAAGGGTGTCCTTCTTTTCTATAGTCTGTCATCTTTGTAATGTTGAGATAAACAACTGGTGTCTTCATTTCTGATATTACTGATTCAAGAACTCTCATCATCCATGGATATGGACCTAATTGAGTCTCGTTTATTATCGGTTTCGTCTCCCCATCACAGTTTCCTCCTGAGTTCCATTGACCACCTCTGCAAAAAAGGGAACTCCCCTCATTAGATTATCAAACAAAATACCCAGAGAAATCCCACAAAGTGGGGTTTGGAGACGGTAAAGCGTACACAGACCTTACCACTACCTCGTGAAGGTAGAGAGATTTTTTCCGAAAATAATGAAGAAAGCACAGCGGTTAAAAAGAGTCATCAGACTATCGAAAAAAAACTGAACTGTTTGTGCAAGATTTAAGAGAAGTTTTACTTGAAATGAGAAGCTGAGTATCCCCTAAAAAACACTCTAGTTCTGGTGCTGTTGATAGTTGTATCAACCCAATTTGCCCATGTCTTCAATGCCTTAGTATATGCATCTGCCACTTCCAATCTGTTATACACATGATTCCCTTCTTGAAAGTAGTTATTCCTAAACAAGAAAATTCAAAAAAAATCATTTCTTGGATAAAATAAAAGGAACAAAATCAGCAACACAAGATTGATATAGTCTTTACACTTTGTGAGTTTTCTGGTGAGTCCACCAATGACCAGTATTAAAGATGATAATGTCAGCATCATGGTACTTAGTAAGAGAGCCATGGATTGTATCGAGTCGTAGAGTTTCACGGCGTGCTCCAGCTTTATCCGAAAACCTCCATTCTTGAACTAGGAATGGGGATTTTATGAAGTCAATTGAACATTTGAAATCCTACACATAACAAAACAAATTTCATTCAAGAAAAATCATTAATTACTAGTAGTATAAATAGTTCATTGAACCTTAAATTTGAAGGAATAAAATCCTTGACTTCTGAACTGACGATGGCCCGAAACTTCATTCACTCTGTTCTTGTCAATGAGTGAGTTTCTCAAAGCACAAACCAGAGATTCCCACATGTTTCTGTTCAATGAATCTCCAACAAAAACCAGCCTTTTCCCTTTTAACATCTTCAGCATTTTCAACCCATCAAACCTATTAAAAAATAGATGAATTCAACAAGAAGATGCATTTGTGAGAAAAAACAGGGGATTATAAATCAAGAATTGAACCTTGGGATTTCACAACCATGTGGCTTCCATTTAAGCCTGAGATACTCTGTATCACGACGTCCATTCTTGAAACAGTTGAAAGAATTGTCGATAAATGGACATGAACCCGGTTTATAAAGCGGATGAAGATCATTGTCCTGTACCCATTCACCATCAAAAATATCACAAGATTTGTCCTCTTCTTGAATAGTAACATCAAAATTCCAAGATTTTGTTGGGAAGTTTGTGGGTGCTGGAACTGTACTGCTAGTTGTGTGAGTATCAGATACTGGTACGAAATCAAATTCATGAATGGAAGAAAATGAGTGGGAGTGAAGACGAGAAGCAAGAATCTTGGTGGTGACGACGGAGGGAGAGGAGAAGAAAATGATGAAGATGACGAGAGTTAAGGTGAAGAAGAAGAGAGTGAAGAAAACAGAAACTTGGGTTCTTGATTTTGAGAGGAAGATTGTAACATTTCTTGAGAAGATGCAGAGTTCCTTCAAAGAAGCCATTGATGGAATAGAATGCTGAGTTTCGTCAACAGGAAATTGATGAGTTTTTAACTATTATATATATATATAGAGAGAGAGAGAGAGAGAGAGAGAATGGATGAGCCCCTTTCAGTTTAGTTTATGGGGACTTTCATGTATCAAGGAGAGACAGATTTTGTTGCCAATCCGGTCGCGTTTCTTTTGAATCAAAGTAGGTTGCAACTGTTGTATTTTAATCACGGTAACTGATCTCCTGTTATGTTCCGTTGTTTCTTTCATCAATCACAATTAATCTTAATATCTTTGGGAGCCCTTCCCTTTCTTCACAATATAGTTAGTGCAAGTTCTAGACATTAAGATTAGTAAAGATAACTCGCAATTAAGGAAAAAACTTACTAGATATCATTGTATCTTTCAAGAGTTTTGGATGCATATCTACAAGACTACAACAACTCATATGGAACAAGAATTTCCAATTAATAGATGTTACAGCTTACAACATTCTCATCCAGATCAATAACTAATAATGAACAGATGGACTTTTGTTTACTAGTACTACATGATCAACACACTAGTCAAAAACTAGAGCGTTGCGTGTAAATCAGAAGCTAGTTTTTCCAGCAATATGAAGGTTGCTTCAAAGGAAGAAAATAAGGGCCAAAGTCATCAGAACAAAGGTATGCAGCATGGACGACTTTGAAGCACGAAAAGCAGTGTTATCAAAAGCTAGGATGTGCTCAGCAACATTGAAAAGACCTGTGGATATATTTCAGAATGAGTTTTAACTTGTATACACTAACAATGTAAAACAGTTTTGTATAGAGAAATGGAGAAAGTTTAACCTCTTTCAGGGCCATAGCTACATCCCTCCTTGATAGTCTTTTCGACCGCTCTAATGGTAGCCTTATTATAAAATGTGAAGTGCGAGAGTATGCTTCCAAGACAATTAAGCACATGGTGAGTCTCCTCCAAGCAGGGTCCACTGCAGTATTGATCGGTATATTCATGTGGGATATGGAGCTCCCCTGTCTCAGTCAATCTATAAGACTCCTCACAACTACTGTATATCTGCAGCTTCAATATTTGAACTAAGTTACTCATACATTATTACATTTCAAATTGTATTCAAGTTATACAAAATCATGTCGGCAAAATAAACCAAAGATAAAATGAGAACATCCATCATTTGCATGGGATTTAATGACTTACATGCTTATCAGTGAAACATTGCAATGCTTTAGAGAAAAGATAGTCAGGTTGAGCATCAATTGTGCGACCTCCATAGTTAGGCAAATATTCATTTCCAAGTACTCCTGCAGCGGCGGTTTGACCCTCATAATCATCTGCTTTACCTATCAAACAACAATTTACATTCAGCAAAATAATGGAGCAAGAAGAAAAGGGAATTGATTTCTCATATGGTCGGTCACTCAACTAATTAATAGTTATTATTATCTTAGAAAGTCTATCTTTCTTCTCGATTCCAATTTTCTTCAACAAAGAAACTAAGTTGTTGAGATAATAAGACTATTAGTTGAGTGATCATATGAGAAATTAACTCGACGAAAAGTAGAAAGCATATATCACCTAGTGTGAAAGGGAAAAACAAGAAACAGGTCAGGGTTAAAGCTTGAAGAGAATGCTTCATGTTGGGTAATGTTCTACCTGCAGGATGGCTGCATATATATAAGAGAACAAAGTATAGTTATGGAATGGTAATGAAGCTTATAGTTGAAGAATCTATAATAGTCAAGTAAAACAAAGATAAATTCCATGGGGAAAAGTAAAAGCAATGGGTGATCTGCTCGATGGAAAGTTAAAATATTGGATGGTCTAAAAAGGTGAGTGACTAATTAAGTTGAACTAACAAGACTTTACTTGCTTGACGTATTTTGCATTGAAAATCAAACCTAAAAAGATCCATCCTTGCCCCACAAGTTACCCTTTATAGTACTTAGTACTGCTCATTGAAAGCCAGGATGTTGATGTAACACTGATAGAAAACGAATTTCAAAATCAGGCTTACTAAGGGCACAACGCTTCCTACCAAAAGTTTCTTTTATTCCTATATCTGAATCCGAAATCTCAACAACTACACACTCTCTTCAAAGGAAAAACCTTGAGGGAGTGTTGCATGGAAGAATAGAATAACTTATAATTTTAGGTGAGAAGAAGCAACACAACACCTAACCTCAGAGAAATAAACTAGATATTGTAGCTTTGGTGGGTAAGAATAAGTGATAGTATGAAGACCTAATTTTGTTACTTAGATAAGCATATCAACAATTCATCTTGAAGTGTTCACATTAGTGAAATATTATATGTGACAGAACAAACTGAATTTACTACTGTAATACATATTAGTACTTCACACTATAACAAATTTCCAAGAGGAAACATGGTATGGTTTCTCATACAAGCATTTAGTAACAGAAATACATTGATACAGGGGATTGTGTCTTGATGATTTCTTAGCCATGAGGACATTCTGGAAATATAGGAAGAACCTAACGAAATATGGCAAAGACCAATCTCAGCTTCCAAAGAAAATGTTAGAAGGGACAGCATCACTTCTTCGTAATCCTTCCTTTTACTAATCTGCTCGGCTAAGTACTCAGTACTGATTGGACTTGTCATTGCACATTTCTCCTTTAAACCCCAAACGAATAACCATCCTTAGTTCAAAAGGTCAACTTAGAACAGAACATCGATACTTTTTTTTAATCATACATGCTGAGATAAAAGTTCTCAACTATCACAGACGATCAAATATCTCCATATCCTACATTACGAGGGGCTTAAGGCACATGTCAGGAGCCTATACAGCTTATGTTCGGCCTTCTTTACATGGCTGAAGGAATTAGTAGAGAAAAAACTTCATCAAAGCTGCCAGAAGCTGCATGAACATAAACTGAAATCAGTCATGAGTACTGTCAACTCCACCTAGACAAGAATAAAGATGAAAAGGAAGAAAAAACTATTCATTGTGTAAGAAGTCAGAGAAAAACCTTTTTACAAACTAACACCCAGGTTTAATGCATGAGAGACCTAAACAAGGAGCTCCATCTTCATATTCACGGTGAATTATCTATAACAGGTAGAAAAATCTGTTTGGACTTTGTCATTGATAAGGCCACGGCAGTAACTTCCTTCTTTTTCCTTCAGTCAGGTCCTTGATATTAAAATCAGATTTCTTAAGATCAAGAGAGGTGTTTAATACAAAGCACCAACATATTTTTTCTAGATCTCACAGAAAAACAAGTAATATAACAATTCTTTTAAATCAGAAGATAGCTGGCCATGTTGCTTGCTTTCTCAGCCCATTCCCTTCCTGTGAAAAACACAAGTAAAGGCGAAAATAACTATAAGTTAAAAGTCTTCATCCTCATTTTAGGGGAAAATTGAGTTGAAATGTCAAATATTACCACAATCTCAATCCACATAGATGTAGAACAGCAACATTTCACAGAGGAGATATATAATTTGGAACTTTATGCCATCCGATACAAGCAAATTAAAAAGTAGACCAGCTAAAACAATATCAATCGACCCAAGCAGATATAAAATATCAAGATTTCTACAGAAGAGATAAAGATAAACTTGCTGTTTCTCCAGGGCAGATCAATCAAAGACTGCTTCTCCTTGGAAAAGCACAGTCGATCCTCATACAAAAAAAAAACTACACTACACCAGAGGCGCAGACACATAAATGCACAAGTGAAAATTCCAACCCCCAAACATTTCTCTGACTGGAGTCTTAAAAAATAAGAAAAATATAATACAAGCACACTTATACTAGGAGTACCTAAAGTAATGCCTAGTGGCGGAGTATTCTATTAACTTTCAACAGCTAAAAGATTGGAATTCTTTGAACCTAAAGACTTGAGAGGTAGAGCAGAAATCTACTAAAAGTAAAGGGTGTGCATATGTAGCCATGAGATTTGGGAGTGCCTGTCAGCCTGTGTAACATCTCCTTTATAGTGTACCTAACATTTAGGATAGCTAGGCAACATCACGTCAGTCTTATCGTATAAAGTTGTTCAATAAGAGTTATCCAAGCGTGAACTACAGCAGGGAATCACACTTTCAGATATCTACATCACGTATCTATCAATTCTGCAAGATCATTATCACTACAAAATCTCCAAGTATTGGAACAGCCAACCTCCTATTCTTCAAACTCATACCTCCTTTAATATTCAAAATTATGTTATTGATACAACACACAGAAAATGCTTATATACAAACATTATAAATTTTTATTGTTTTTGATAATGGTAGTGTGAGAATCAGCCTGCACGCATCTCAACTAATTGACTTGTTACCTGCTACTTTCCATCAGTATTGGTAATTAGGTAACTCTGGCCACCAAAACTTGGACAAATAGGAAGAAATCGCTGGACGTTTTCTGAATCAGCAGGACTTTGAGTCATGATCTCCCATAGTCTGTTCTAGCTTTCATTATACGCTAGGTAACACCCTTGTTTGTTATAAAAACATTATATAACATGTAAACCATGATTAAAAACTCAAATTGAAGCCAATTATCTACACAAACTGGAGTATCCTTGTTATACCAAAAATACAAATTAGATGCAAAAGGAACTTTAATGGTTATCTATGGATCCTTCAAACGTTTCTACTAAGCCTTTCTTTCTAAATAGTATAGAAAAGCAGATTGTTTTTTATTACAGCCTCCATCTTGTCTTCCAATAAGCAACTGCCTCTGCTGCCATTCTAGGGGTAAGCAACAAAATATTAAACAAATGAATTGCAGACAACACTCTAAAATTGACAGAAACTCCTGCTTTTTCCAGCACGATCATAAACACGGACTAGCAGCAAGAATCCAACTGAATGATTAAAGCATCAGTTGTTTGAACATAGGCTCAATCAGAATGTGACAGGTCCTGGCTATGCTATCGTACAATACAAAATCCAGACAGCTGAAGTATACCCCGATGCTCTTCTTCATTCATCCATTTAAACTCGGGTAGGAACAGGTGTATCAAGGGAATCGGAGTCTACAACTTCTTACTAGTAGAACAGCCACATTAAAAAAATCATGAAGTTTTTTATAACATTCCAATTCATCCTCACATTTTGATAAGGAAGAGAGAACAATATCGTTGACGACCTTCCAGAATATTGAGACAAAATAGCATGCATATACATCATTTTTGTTTCATATATTTCTTTGGCCCGAAAGGAAAAAATAATTGTATCTATAATTGATTGGATTGCTTATTCCCTAAGGGGCCGTTTGGTTACGGTATAAGAGGGCATGTTATTCATGTATAAAATATTGTATTAGTTTTACTATGTTTGGTAAAAGTTTTTTATTAGGTTGAAAAATCAACATGGCTTACACTATGTTTGGTTGATAAGTTCTAAATATTGTATAAAAATTATTCATGTATTAATTTTATACGGTGTTTGGTTGCCTTCCTTGTAATCCTACATAATTAATACCTACATAACTTATGAGGGAATCTATGTATAGTTATGCAGGATAGAAGGTGGAATAAGTTATGTGGGTATTAGTTATACATGTATTAAAAAGATAAATTACACATTTATCCCTATTGAAAACTTTACATAACTATTCTATTTTCACAACTATTTTTGTTTCTTATTTCTTTTTCTATACAAACGACTTTTTATTTGTTTTCATTTAAAATCAAAATATAAATATCTATTAATATTATGAATAGGAATGTATAATTTTGATAGTGCATATGCTAATTATATATATATTCGCATTATATATTACTCCCTCTGTCCTATTTTATGTGAGGTAGTTTGACTCGGCACGGAATTTAAGAAATAAAGGAAGACTTTTAAAATTTGTAGTCCAAAATGAATGATGAAAATTTGTGTGGCTGTAAATCATTTCAGTAAGGGTAAAATAGACATTTTATAGTTAAATTGTTACTTAATATATAAATGTGTCATTCTTTTTGGGACTGACTGAAAAGAAAAGTAAGTCACATAAATTGGGATAGAGGGAGTACTAAATATATCCACATATTTAATTATCATG
This sequence comes from Solanum chiquidenum, assembly GCA_029582725.1. Classification (NCBI taxonomy): domain Eukaryota; kingdom Viridiplantae; phylum Streptophyta; class Magnoliopsida; order Solanales; family Solanaceae; genus Solanum; species Solanum chiquidenum. Next base: position 14,875 of record JAJOOS010002189.1, read on the forward strand.
TATTAATTTTTTATTTAGAATGTGAAATTATATACAATTTATATATTTGGTATACTAAAAATGTGCAAACAACACATGCATCATATTGATAGAAATTTACATTATATAAAATGGGATAGTATAATGTACTTGAAATATATCAATAGTATTTTATTCTTATAAGCTTTAAACATTAAAAAAACAATGAGAGAAAAAAACACAGAATTCCTAGTTAAGTATAGAGAAAATTCCTTCCTTTATTTTTTTTAAGGGAGAATTTATACTATTTGCTTACTTATTTTATTTGTAAATAATATAATATTAATTTATATTAAAATAAATATTCAATAGTTAATAATTCATGTAATGTAATCTCTACCCAACTAAATAACACCTACATAACTAATACCCACATAACTAAACCCTGCATAACCAAATCATGCATAACTAATACCTGCATAACCAAACTCTGCATAACTAAACCATGCATAACTAATACCTACATAACTAAACCCTGCATAACTAATACCTGCATAACTCTAACCAGTAACCAAACGGCCCCTAATGGTGTTGTTCAGTCACCCATTCACTTGTACATTTTTCTACAAAATGTTGGCATATTTAGTTGATGAAATTCTTTGATAAATCAAAATGATCACTTGTACATTCTTCTACAAAATGTTGGCATATTTAGTAGATGAAATTCTTTGATAAATCAAAATGAAAAAAATAAATACAATGTTGAATGAGGTGCTCAGCACCCTCTCCATCTTTGTTAAACATACATTACCAACTCACTGTAACTCTAGGACTCCTCCTTAAGTTGTTGGCTGACAAGATGGAATCTGATGCTGCACTCTATGTGCAGAGGCAACATTCTTAGGTGTCTTGGGCTTCCATGACAGCGACCACATCGAAATTGACCTATGCCCATATAAGTAAAGTAGGATATGTCAGTGACCATGCACGTCATAGCACTCTCCGAGGGCATGGAATGTCTAATATTTTGATTAGAATATCAACAGTATTTCTCTGTTAGATACTCTGGTCGACATAACGGAAAGGTTAATTCAATTCACGAAGGGATCATGCAAAATTATCCCCTGAACTGGAATATTATTTCGAGATCTTCGAACATATTAGAGGGTTCAATGTTACTATTGTAACTTTGGCCGCTACGATTTGACCTCACTGAAAAACATCTTCTGAATGAGTTCCATATTCACTTTTCAGACACACCAATGTGTTCAGTGAAACTTCTACTTCAGTCCATCCCCCCAAAACTGCAAGGGTTTTGTTAAAGAAAAGTCACATGATTACAACAAATTCAGGTATAGTATAAGCATCATTTTAGCCATTTTCCCCAACATAAATAAAAAGGGCGAATCAAACAATTACAGTGAACTATGAGGGCTGCTTACTATGATAATAGATCACAGCTAATTCATAACGTGGAAACAAAACATTTAGGGTTTTCCATCAATTAACATTACATTAAGAATTGCTGCTTACTATAATAGATCACAGCTAATTTAATAACGTGGAAACAAGAAAAACATATGTCCTAATAGAATACACAGATATAATCTACTGAAAAGTCAAGTATTTTATTTAGTCAATTAAATAGGATCACTTATGAACAAATGATAAACACAAAAGGCGACGTCTGAGGCATCACCAGTCCATAGAGCAGCACATTCACTTTTTAAACTTGTCCATTCCCACTTTCCAGTACATTAGACTAGTACTCCCTCTGTCCCAATTTATGTGACTTACTTTCCTTTTTAGTCAGTCCCAAAAAGAATGACACATTTCTATATTAAGCAATAATTTAACTATAAAATGTCTATTTTACCCTTAATGAAATGATTTCCAGCCACACAAATTTCTGTCATTCATTTTGGACCACAAGTTTTAAAAGTCTTCCCTTCTTTCTTAAACTCCGTGCCGAGTCGAACTACCTCACATAAAATGGGACAGAGGGAGTAATTAATTACAACCAAATCCCACTTTTTCCTCTGCCTGGCAGTACGCATTCTTTGTCCATGCCCACATATCATCTTTTACCATTTGGGATTCACAATTGCAAATATAGTGATCAGAGGAGCAAGGATGGGAAAAGGTAACTTTTATTAGCTATAGATTTTTCTATGTCAAGCATCAATGGGGAAAACATAAAGCTAATAGCAACTGAGAGATCAAAACGAAACAGAAATTCATAAACAAAATAAGAAATGCATACAGCAACAAAAGAAGAGGAAAACAAGTAGAAAATCAAAGAGAAGAGATCATAACAGCATACCTATAGTAACTTATCAAGAAAGCAGTCATACCTATAGTCATTTGGCCAACCTGATGGGCCAATAGCAATGGTATGTTCATGATTGGCTAACACGCAGCGTAGCTTGTGAGCATTAAGTGATAATCACTCCTAAATCAAAGATACTATGAAGAAGTGATGGGTTCCAATAGCATCCCCCTTTTTCCGCACTCAGTTAAAACATCCTGAGCTTCTTTAGTATGACCTGATTGAATAAGTGAATCAAGATATAGTTTACATGTCAAAACATCGGGGATGCATCCATTTCCTTCCATTGAAAAAAACAAGTTCTTAGCTTCATCAAATCTCCCTGAGTTACATAAGGCTCTGATAAAAGCACCATAAGTATGATTATCAGGGATCAAATCCAGGGTCAACATGCTTACCAGAAGCCTTTGTGCCTCATCAATCTTATTCATCTTACAAAAACTTTGAATTAAGGCATTGAAGGAGAAAACATCTGGCTTTATTCCATCACCTTGCATTTTTCGTAATAATTTCAGTGATCTACCTACATCCCCGAGGACACAAAGTGCACGAATTAAGATATTATATGGTACAGTGTTTGGAGCAACTCCCCATTCTACCATCTCTGTGAAACAGTCTAAAGCATCGTCAATGCGGTTTACTCTACAAAGGCTATCAATCATTGAACTAAACGTGAAAATGTCTGGTCGAAAACCATGTTCTAGTAGTATGACTAGTAGCTCATGTACCTTGTTAACCTCCCCTACCTTGGAATATCCACTAATAAGAGTGTTAAAAGTTGCAATATTGGGAGTGACACCTCTCTGAAGCATATCTTTGAAAGCATCTGATGCTTTGTTCATCATTTTGATTTTGCAAAAGCAATCAATGACCCGGTTATAGAAGAATGTGTTAGATACAAGACCATCCTTAAACACCTGGTCCATATATTTGTTCCCCTGTTCAACTCTCCCTCCTTTATAGAGAGCATCAGCAAGTGCAAGATAAATATCAACACTAACCTTCACCCCTCGAACAGTGATGAAGTCTAACATCTGGCAAGTATCATCAAGCTCCAATCCTTTGATTAAGCAAGTCAGTGCAATGTTAAGAATTGAGTTATCCAGGAAGTAACCTCCATCAATTGATATTCTTAAAAGTTGAGCTGCTTCTCTGGGAAAAAATTTAGTACTAAGGCAATGTAGCATGGAAGAACAAGCTACATTAGGCAAGACATGTTCTTTATCTAACCATCTACATAACAATTCAAAGCCCTTATCTGGTGTCACACAGCGAAATACCCCATTAACCAATGATCTTACAGTAGCTTCATTTGGTACAATACCCCTACTCTTCATTACCCCAAAGAGCTCAAATGCCTCGTCCAACCTTTTAGCATTACAAAACCCCTCAACCAAAATTGTGTAAGTAAACACATTGGGAGAGTATCCCACTCCTTCCATCTGTTTCACCAGACGAAGCGCCTCCTCCACAACCCCAGCCTTACAAACTCCATGAATGAGAATATTATACGTAAACTTATCTGGTTTACAGTTATCTACCTGCATTTGCTGAAACTTTAAATAGGCTAAGTCAAGTGAATTGCACTTGATCAACGCATCGATTACCGCATTATACAATCTAGTACTAGGAACAAGCCCCAAATAAGAAACCTGCTCCAAAATGTCAGTACAGTACTTCCCCAACCCTAATCTCCCCCAACTACCAATTAAAACGCAAAGCAAGTCCACAGTAACTACATTTCCAGAGTTTCTGATATCTTGAACAAGCTCAGCTGACAACAAAAGGGGACCTTTCCTATAAAGTACATTACTTAAAACCACCTTAACAGATTGATTCTTCGCAAAAGAGGGACAAATCTTCAAAACCCAGATATAAAATCTAAAAGGGTGTAATGGGTTTTCTTGATTTTGCAAAATACTAACAACTTCTTGCTGATTCAAAGTAACCCTCTTGGCTTTATACTCATGGTTTAGCAATAAATACCAGTCTTTTCTTGCAAGAATTTGGGAAAAATACTTATGATCAATAACACTTGCTCGAAAGTTTACCTTTTTAGCTGCTATGGAAGTGTTGGAATTCCAATTGAATGAAGGCTTCGGCTTACTGGGTGAACTTTGTTGAGTAATGGGGTTGCTAGTGGTGGCAACAGAATGAAGATTTGAGGGTTTTGGAGTAATGGGTGTGAGGGAATTTTGGTTTTGTTTAGAGAGATTGGTGAAAGCAGGTGAAGAAGCCCTTGAAGCAACAGAGGAAAACCCTCTCATACTCTTTCACTTCCCTTTGAAGCTGTCCTTCTGAAGTCGGCTGTACTTCATGCTCTTCCAACATGTTCATGGTTTAGGTAATAAAATCAACGGAAAAGGGCCTAAAATACCCTCGAAGTATTGGAAATGGTACACAATTACCCCATCCACCTATTGGCCCCCAAATACCCTTCCCATCCACTTTTGGGTCCAAAATTACCCCCTTCATTATCAGATTACAATTTAAAATAATTAAATAATACTTTTAATTACGTGGCACTCAACCATTGGTTGTAATTTTAAACCCACTCATTTTAACTTAACCTGCCCCAACTGACCCAATACAAAAAAACCCATCTAATTAAAAGAACCCTAAAACCCAAATAAACGTAACACTACACTTCTTTCAATTTATTTCACTATCTACAGAGGGTTTAGAACATCAATGTCCTTCTTCTTCAATTTGTTATAAATGTCAACTTCTTCTTCGATTTCTTCCTCTGAAGAACTTCAATCTCGTACATGTAAGTGCGGATTTATGGCAAGATATTTTACTGCTATAACTCTTGAAAATGGTGGACGCTGATTCTACCGATGTCGTCGTCTTGGGTCAAATTCTTGTGGTTATTGGAATTTGATTGATGACAAACTTCCACGTCATGTGTCAACCATGATTCATAATAAAAAAGTTGAATTAGATTCAATTCGGAAAGAAAGAAATCATTTGAAGAAGATTGTGGAGGATATGGGTGGCATTGAAGATCCTTATTTGAAGGATATGACTGCCGATGAAATGTCTGAGTTAAATGATATGAATGGATATGAAATTTCTGATTTGACGAAAGTTTCTGCCTTGAAGAAAAAAATGTCAAATTTGGAGTTGCCGGATAATTGAGAGTTCAAATTTGAAGAAAGTATCTAGCTTGGATGATAAAGTTTCGAAGTTAGAGTTGAAAGTTCATCAATTGATAAGTTTGCTTGCAGTTTCTTGGGCTATTATTATTGGTTTTGTAGTTGCCAAGATGATGTAGTGTGGTGCTATTGTTTGTGTTAAGTTAGTATTATTAGACTTATGTTAGTTTTGTGGTTTTTGGTTATTGTAACGACGAAATTTTGCAGTTTGATAAGCTGCATTTTGTTTTGAAAATTTGTCAAGATGATGTAGGTTGTTGTTCTGTCTATTAATGAAGAATTCTGCAGCTTGATAAGCTGCATTTTCTTGCATTTTGATGTAAACTATACATGAGAATGTAACTACATTCTTTCCTAAACATAACTAGAAAGTAACAACATGTACCACAGACAAAAATTGCAGAAGTGATGGATACTACTAGTGCTACCAGTAGTAGTTTCTTCTTTCCTAAACAATAAGGGAGATCAGGAAAGGAGGAAAATAACATATTTTTGGTTGAAAAGGAGCACATTAGAAATAAGATGCAGCTTGGAAGCACCTAACCTTTGTTCGAGCACTCAAAAAGCTTAATGTTAAACTCTACTTGACTTGAATTATTAGGTAATCTTGACAGATCAATCAAATCACTATACCATAATAAGCACTCTCCAGTATTGCTGTAAGCATAAGCATTGCATGAGCAATTGGATGAACATATATATTCATAGATCAGATCATTTCCTCCTTTCATTGATTCAGATGACACATGAAGTTTTACATTTGGCATACGGATAATTTTTTTGTTATTGTTGCCATACTGCAACGAAATTTTTCTCACACACCCACCTGAATAGTTTCTAATATCCCAATCTAATTTAAACTTCGGTTCATAACCATTCTAATAGTGGACTGGTATTCATGTCACAAATTCCAAAAGCACCACAGAAATTTATTCGGTCACAATTATCAGTAGATCGAGACCACGCTAACTGCCAACTCTGATGATCTTTAGACCAGAACCATTGTAATCAAAAGTCTCTAGTTATGTGTACCATGAGAATATAATTATATGATTAAATCAAATAATTTGCAAATTGCAACTACTCAGTGAAATACATAAGATGTAAACTATACATGGCACCATGTGACTGATGGAGACAAACACACTTCAACAAGGAAGGTAACTACCTGAAGAAGGCTCGCTATATTACTGAATGGTCACAACATTTAGAAGCCAAACTTACATAAAAAAACAATCTCAGGCATTAACATAACAGAACTCAACATTCCAATCTCAGACATCAAAACTGAGAACAAAACTCAGCAATTTGCCAACAACCTAGCATTCCTAGCTATCTCAGACATCAAAACTGAGAACAGAACTCAACAATTTGCCAACAACCTAACATTTCAATCTCAGACATTAAAACTGATAACATAACTCAACAATTTCATAAATTTTTCAGGTCACATAACATTTTCAGCCCACAAAACATTGGCAGACTAATTTGTCATTAGCATACATGGCCAGTGACACACAGTTAATACATTGGCAGACTAATTTGTCATTAGCATACATGGCCAATGACACACAGTTAAGTATCAGAAAATAGCAAACTAAGAAGTTTCACTGTGCCATTACATACTAAACAAAAACTTAAAACCACTACTTAGCAACTACTTTATAATGCTTTCCCCTCTTTGCCTTAAGCTTGCCAGTTTTTTCTCCTTGTATTTTGTCAACTGATTTGAGGTCACACATGCTTTGCCTTTCCAAGTTAGCTTTTTTGGTGAGTATGGCAGATTAGTAGGAATAGAAGCACCATTTTCATCACCCCTGAAACTAATCCTTCTTGAACCAATTGGTTGTTGTTGCAGCTTCTTCATTTGTAGTCTAGTCTTTTCCTCAGATATCATCCTAGGTGCAAACATTGTATCCTCATCCTCAGATTCAATACCATATTCAACTTCATCTTCATCAACAGTTGCAATTGAAGGTGCAACAACTATTTCTTTTCCACTGTTTTTAGACCTCTTTGGAATTGCATCAACTTTGTCCTTTGAAATATTTTTTCTCTTTAATTTTGAAGGACCAGGAGCTTCATTGAATGCTTGACTTGATTGCTGGCTTGTTTTTCGACTAGAAGATGCAACAAATCCAGGAGTTGGCATAAAGACGAGTTCATTTTCTTCACTTGGTTGGGGTGCTGGGAGAACTTGTCTTCCTTTTTGAAGCTATAAAATTTGTGAAAGAGTAAGATAAATAAATATACATTGTAAGTAATTATAAATTGATGAAACATAACTTACCCAAGGACATCTTCTTCGATTATGACCTACAGCACTGCAGTTTCCACATGTCATTTGCAATCCTTTTCTACTTTTCGACCATAATCCCTCCCTTTTTCTTGCCTCATCATTTTCCCTTACTCTCTTTTATTTTGGTCTACCAACCAATTTATGAATTTGTGGTGGTTGCATAGCTTGAGAAGGATCAATTTTCCAGAATTTCTCACCCCTAACAGGTTGAATTTTAGGCTGGTACACAAACAAGTAAGCTTCTTTTGAGTACCACCAATGCATCTCATTCAGTGGTTCTAGTCTATCATGTTCTAATGCTTTAATAGCATGAGGACATGGTATTCCTGTCAAATCCCATGTCCTACAAGTACACTTCTTTGTAGCAAGATTCACAACATGTCTATCTATACCCTCAGCCACCTCATATCCTAAGTCTCCATTAGCAACAACTTGACAACCTTGTGCAATCATTCTAAAATCATGATACAGATCCATGGAGTATGGACAATACTCTTCTGTCCACCTCTTACCATCTTCTTCAAGTTGTTTCAACCTTTTCATAAACTATAAATAGCAGTGAAATATATAACATATACATGACATATATAATCTAAAGATAACACCTGCATATTACTATCAGATTAAACACAAATAGTTACTATCAGATAGTTATATAAAATAGTGGCAGTACCTTAATTCTAATGTCTTCCAGCATCTTGATTATTGATTTTGCCCTTGCTTTCAAAATTCATTTGTTGAATGACTCGGTAAAATTATTTTCACATGAGTGGTTTTTGCAGACAGTGTCAAAAAAGGCCCTGCACCAGTGTTGTGGTGGATACCATAAAAGATCTTTAGCTGCTTGTTTAGACACAAAACCCATAGACTTTAATTGGTCATTAAATTCCTCTTCATAGGTACTCCAAGCAGACCACCAAAACATCTTCTTCATCTGTACACCACTCCAAGACTTGGACCAATTGGCTTCTATGTGCCTTGCACACCATCTATGTTGTGCTTTTGGAAGCAAATCACCAACAACGCCAATCAAGTCCTGTAACAACAAGAAAAAATATAATAGAATAACTTAAAAAAATTCAAGTGTATACAATAACTATAATAAAAAACTATCAAACACTTGCAAAATTACCTTTTGCATATCAGACATAAGTGTCAATCCTTCACCATCTGCCAACCCCAATGAGTTCCTCAGCAACTCAATGAACCATTTCCATGTTCTAATAGTTTCTCTATCCACCACTGCCCAAGCAAGTGGATAAAAATGCTTCATTGAATCTTGTCCAAGTGCAACCAATAAAATTTCCTTGAACTTCCCTTTTAAAAAGGTGCCATCTAACCCTATAAATGGCCTCAGACCAGCTCTCCAGCCACTTTTCAAAGCCTGAATACAAATATACATTCTCAAAAACTTTCTTTGTCCATGTTCCAACAAAGCCTCTTTGGATATGTTTATAATCACATCAGTACCAGGGTTGCTGTCCCTTAACTCTTGAGCATAACCCTCCAATTTATTGAAATCATCAACATAACTACCATCTAATTTCTCTAGCACAAGTCTTTTGACCCTCTTCATTTTTGAATAACTAATATTAAGCCTAAAGTTATCATCTACAATCTTTCTCATTTCATTCACTTTGCACTTAGGATCATTTTGGACCTTCTTCTTGAAGTAGTGTGCTAGAGCTTGTTGAGTAGCTCTTCTATTCTTGAATGCTTCTGGACATGTATGTTTTGTTTGCAAGGTCTTAATTTCAAATCCTTGCCCTTTCTTAACTTCAGAAATCAGACACACAAAAGGACAACCAACAATACACTTATATCTAACTCTAACAGAGTCACTCTTATCAACTCTAAGGGCAACCTTCCTAGCAATTGAGTAGTAGCTTACAACCCTTTTAGCTTCTTCAAGGTTCTTAAATCTCATACCTTTTTTCAGCTCTTTAAAGTTGTCAAGTTGATCATTAACTTCTCTTTTCTTTTCCAACCTAAAGGATTCCAATTCTTCACTATTGTAGTCACTGGGATAAGGTTCATTTTCATCATTTTCTTCCTCACTTGATTCACCTTCAGTTGCAACATCTAATGTGACTAGGTAAGGTTCATTTTCATCATTTTCTTCCTCACTTGTTTCACCTTCAGTAGCAACATCTATTGTGACTAGGTAAGGTTCATTATTGTGGCTGATGTCAATAGCTGGAACAACATCATCCCCCTCATCTACAGCAAACAGTTCAAGTACACCAGACCTAACAGACAGTGCTGTTTGTATTGTTCTTATGCCAGAATCCCCCTCAATCAAATAATACTTCCCAGAAGGTCCTTTGAGTAGAAGTTGTTGGACTTTACTAAAACCTAACTTTTCATGAAACTCTTCACATATGTCTATATACGACAATAAATCTGGATCATACTCCTTCCAAACATGAGTCAATTTTTTAATGTAAATAACAGTAGGTGTCAGTACCCACCTACCCCCATAATAGAATAATAGGTCCACCTTGTCAACCATTCTTGAAGAAAAGGACATTATAGACAAAAAAGAAAGAGAAGAGGGCTATTAGACAACAACAAAATATTTAAAAAAACAGAGGAATCTACCAAGAGTAAAGGAATAGGGACCACATTCGTCAAAGTAAAACTTTACATACACAAAAACATAGAATACAATACCTAGAATCCAAAAAATAGACCATTCAATAAAATATTTCATACCTAACAACTGTAAAGGCAAATCAAACTAACATATACACAAATCGAAAAGAATTATAACATAAAGAGAGAGACAACGAATAAAGACAGAAAAGAAACTTGAGACAACAATATAAAAATCCTACTCGAAATCAATATTGTAACACAGTACACTAACATAAATAGACAACACAAAACAAACTATTGTATCACCATAATAATTGTCAAAAAAGCATAGAAAACATGGAACATTTACATTAATAGAGATCGATTCTCAAAACAAGTAAAATCAATAAAAACCTAAACCCTAACTGAAATTTCGAAGTGCACAAAAGTTCTTACTTGAGTTGAAGTCGAGATTGTGAACGAAAATGCCCTTGCAATCTGAGATCTTCACTGATGACTGTAGTTATCAGGATGATGTTCTAAACCCTCTGTAGATCGTGAAAAAAGTGGAAGAAAATGAAGTGTTTATTTGGGTTTTAGGGTTCTCTTAATTAGTTGGGTTTTTTTTTTGTATTGGGTAAGTAGGGGCGGGTTTGATAGCATTTGGGGAGGGTTAAGTTAAAATGGGTGGGTAATGGATGGATTTAAAATTATATTAAATAATTAAATTACAACCAATGGTTGAGTGCCACGTAATTAAAAGTATTATTTAATTATTTTAAATTGTAATCTGTTAATGAAGGGGGTAAATTTGAACCCAAAGGTGGATGGAAAGGGTATTTGGGGGCCAATAGGTGGATGGGGGTAATTGTGTACCATTTCCAATACTTCGAGGGTATTTTAGGCCCTTTTCCGTTTATACTAATGTAATTAAAATATTCAATTCTCAACAAAAATAAAATTAAAATGTCTATTTATATATTTCGTTAATTTTTTTAATTCATCACGACTTACGATTTTAGCAGATGAGAGAGAGACTAGTCAGTTATTGATTTTTGTGATTCAAAATCCAACCGCAAAATGAAGAAATCTTGAAATCATTTCTTATCCTTGCTGCGAAAATTAAGGGAAATGGGTAAAATCATATTCTAGGAGAAATGAGGGGGAAAATAGATATTAGAGATCTTATTAGTCTACGTGGAAGTGAGAAATATTTGGCGCTTATGTGGCGTCCACGTGGCACTCAACATACTTCTGTTAATTAGAAGGGTTAAGTATAACCCAATACTTTGACGGAAAGGGTAATTTTGAGTCAGAATATAGTTTAAGGGTAAATCTATTGATATGTATGCAAAATGTAGGAATTTGGAATTGGCTAGACATGTTTTTCGGCATGATGGTAATCGATCCTAACAGTGTGATGATTGATTACTAAAAAGTTTCATTATAAGCATACTATTTTAGTATCTCTGAAACCACAGAAAGTAAATAATTCTGAATGTATTAGAGACTGGAATTTGATGAGAGCATAATCAAATGGAACACATTTTACATCAAAGATAAAAAGAAGTTGTAACAAGGTTTTACACTAATAAAACACAATCACAAAATCCCAAATATATATAGTCACCTGCTAGTAGTGACAAAAAAATTCATATTTAGCCTTCAAAATCATTTTTGACCCACTGTCCATATTTATTCTTAATCTTATCATCAAACTCCTTATCTTTCATTTCACATATCTTATTTGCATTTTCCATACACTCTTGTTGAACCTTAGCAATCCTTTTATTCCTCTTCCTTGACCATGCTTCTCTCTCTGCTTCAACACTTTCATAATCTCTCACCCAACAACTCTGCACAGCACAAGTCACAATCAACACTCCTATTTGCATCACAAACATAGACATCAAAACCCCACATTCCAATCTCACTAAAACCTTTGCTTCTCTAGGATCCCTTGGTGATTTCAACATTGAAAGACTCGATTTTTCCTTAGTGAACAAGGCTAAAATGCCAAGTAATTGACCGATACACGATGCCATGAGGAGGGAGAGGTGAGTTATGAAACAACAATGAGTTAGTTGAGAGTAGAAACCAATAAAACATGAAAGAAGTGAAATGGAAGAGACTATGAGGAATGACCAACCAAGTGAAGTTGGCGGAGTTTTGAGGAAAACAATGGGAGCTATAGACGCCGCCGAGAGAATAAAGAGGATGAAATTAAGAAAGGAAAGTAGAAGAATTGGAAAGGAACAAGAATGCCTTAGCTTCGAAGAAGTCATTTTTTTTAATTTTACTTGAATTATATGATAATTTTAACAAGTTGTTTATCTACTATATATATGGAGTATGAATATGGCCGTTGAGGCTACCTAGGGGATAGGGGAATTATGATATTTAACGGCTAAATTTGACAACGAGTTTCCCTCCTTTGGGTTTTGAAAGATTTACCAACATTCTGTGGCTTTTAATGACAATGTCGTTTTAATCAAGGGGCCCTTAAGATGTTCAAACTTTCATTCAAATTACTACTAATGATGAATGAGCGTTTGGTCGTCATGTGTGATGAAATAATGATATAAAATTATATGAGAAATTTGAAGTTTATTTTTGGATATGTAATTTGAATTTTTAAGTTGTATTTTTTGTTCATGAACATAAAAGCCACATAAATTGTGTAAACTATCATAATTGCACCAATTCTTTTATACAATTTAACCAAATAAGCAAAAGTTTATTATTCCAACTTTAGTTAAATTAAAAGGTAATGCTAAATGGCCAGAAAATTTGGCTAGAAATTTTAAAAGTGTATAATATTTTATTAATTTTTAATATAAACTAATTTTTTTTTCATTTTTTAATTAAAAGGTAAAAATATTCAAAAAGGTAAAATAACATAGGTAAAATACCATTCTGGCCAAATTTTCTGGCAAAAAGGATTTTTCCTAAATTAAAAAGTAAAATTGAACATGAGTTGTAGTGTATTACTCTTTAATAAAAGGTTAACCCATCGGTGACCCCCTAAACTTAGCACGATCTTTCACTTAGACACCTTAACTAGACTTTGTTTATTTTAGACACCTCATGTCACGCCCAACTGTGTCAATTTGACACTTTTTCGACAATCTGCCAAATTTGTAAGGTGTGTGTAACACACTCGCTGATGACGTGTCAAAGTGACGAATTAAATAAAGACACGTGGCATATATATATAAAAAAAATTATTAAATGATGAATTAATCTTGAGTAGGAAAAAAACTACCAATGACTCATTGACATGTGGCATTTCTTTAACTAAATAAAATTTTTTTAAAAATACTTTTAATAAAAAGAAAATTATACCCACACCACCCCCAAATTGTCTTCTCTACTACCCACCCCCACCTCAAACCCCAACCCCTCTCTCTCACTCAGATTTTCTTCTCCACCCACCACCACCCCCGACCCTCCCCCACCCAAATGTGTCAAAAGAAGAAGCTTTTTTTTTTGTTTGTTTTTGTCACTTTGTGAATGTTGTGAGAAGGCATACAAATGGATTGGAACGTTAAAATTGTTTTTTGTGAATGTAGAATTTGATAATTGAAAATATGATTTCTTGCCATTTCTGAGTGTTTTTTTCTTCTTGAAATTTATGTTGATTTTCTCAAATTATTTTGAAGAGGAAGAAGGACAACAAAATAAGTGAAAGTATTTAAGCTTAAAATTCATGGGCGCTAGAATTCACTTTTTGTTTGTGACATCGTCAAATTTATTTCACCATGGAAAGAGTTTAAGCTTGGAAAATGGTAGCCAAAAAATGGGGAAGAGGAAGAAGAAAAAAAATTAAAATTTGGTAAAATGAGGCTCTCATGCGCGTCTAGTGAGTGTATCACACTTGCTATGCCATCTCAGCAGAAAGTGTCAAATTGACACAGTTGGGCGTGACATGAGGTGTCTAAAATGAACAAAGCCTAGTTAAGGTGTC
>JAJOOS010002190.1:0-31659 GCA_029582725.1 Solanum chiquidenum
GATGTCCCACATCGGTAGAGGAATGGGAATTTGGTCTCCTTATATGGACTTGGACAAACCTCCCCTCATGAGCTAGCTTTTGGGGTGTGAGTTAGGCCTAAGACCTAATTTAACATGGTATCAGAGCCAGGCCCATTCCAGTTTGTTGTTCACCGATGATGGGCCCCCATTTAGAAGTGTTCACGCTCCAGTTGAGGTCTGGGCGTGCGGGGGAGTGTTAAGATGTCCCACATCGGTAGAGGAATGGGAATTTGGTCTCCTTATATGGACTTGGACAAACCTCCCCTCATGAGCTAGCTTTTGGGGTGTGAGTTAGGCCTAAGACCTAATTTATCAGTGTTCGTCAATTTCTATTCCCTCTATTTCATATTAACTGAATTTTAAAAGTGTTTTTCATTGTTCAAAGTTCAAGACGGATGTTTGAAATATTTTTCATAATTTACACTTTCATTTAATAATGTTTTATATTTTCCTGGAGATAAATTGAACTACTTACAAAGTTATATTTATGATTTCACAAAGGGCAATAGTGAAAAATATGATTTAAATTATGTCCTTAAATATTTTTCTTAATAGGTGTACATTATCTCACAAATTCACTTAATATTGAATAAAGGAAGAGTAATATATAGTAATAAGGAAATATAAGGTTGCAGAAAATAGTTCTAGAAAAGAGATAATGTGTTATTTTTTCTGTATATATAGTTTGTTAACATTTTATTTTAGATAGATATAAACCAAAAATTGCTAATTAGTATTACAAAACAGACAATTATTGGTTTTTCAACAGGAGCTTTTTTAACAAATAAACTACAATGGTGTTAAAGTCCTCTGCTATTTCATGAAGCGTATTTATTTAAACTACAATGGACGTGCAGGGGTCAAACTATTTTTGTTCAAGAGGGTCCATTAGTATTCCTTCGACGAATAATTATACCTATAATTGTTGGGTTAGGTTAAATTTTTTTAATTATATACTTATGTTTCAGTTTGTATAACTCATTTTTTTTAGTAGTTTAAAAAAGAATGACTTATTTCTATAATAACAATTTAATATTAAAATATTCATTTTATTCAAATAATTTATAGTCACACAAATATCAATCCCATATTTTAGACCACATCTTTCAAAAGCTTTTATTTCTTTTTTAAATCATGTGTCAAGTCAAACTAACTTATTTAAAATAGAATAGAGGGAGTATTTTATATTATGTTTGAAGGGAAGGCAAGTACTTTTTATCCTTACCTATGCCAAAGAACTAGAACAAAATTAACTTCTCTAGATCTTTTCTTGGTTCAAGAATTAGATTAACACTTGATAAGACCTATTTTTAGTAATTTGACAGTTGTTAGACACTAACAAAAAATTTAAAAAGGGAAAGGGATCCTGGGGTTGTGGGGGAGGGGGGAGTGATGTGACTTGTGAGTTTTATTTTTACCTTTTTTCTATATAAGGGCAAATGTGGATTGTAGTCTTGTATATATTTCTTGTAACATCATAATCTCCAAAGACCTAAAGCTTGATCCAAATTTGAGATAGAAAATTTATAAAAATCTTTTTTAGTTTAGTGACTGTATATGTGTGATAATAACAATGAAGAAATGTGAGTTGTGCAGTTCAATAGCAAGAGTTTATTGTGAATCAGATCAAGCCAGTCTTTGTTGGGATTGTGATGCCAGAGTTCATACAGCCAATTTCCTTGTGGCTAAGCATTCAAGAATTCTTCTCTGTAATTCTTGCCAATCACTTACCCCATGGAGTGGCTCTGGCTCTAAGCTTGGTCCCACTGTTTCTGTTTGCCAGAGATGTTTTCATAGAAATAATAATGATGGCGCAGATCAAGATCTTAATAATGATGATACAGAAGAAGAAGAAGAAGAAGACGATGATGATGATGAGGACGATGAAGACGAAGACGAAGATGATGGAAGCAGTGATGGTGATAATCAAGTTGTTCCTTTGTCTTCTTCAACTACAGATCAACCCAATCCTCCCTCATTGACTTCAAGCTCTTCAAGTAGTGAAGATTCCACAAGCAGATTTCACAGAAGAAGTGTAATTGGATTTTCACCTAACAGAACAGAGGAAAATATTCAATCCCATTATTGTGTAAGTCTTTAATTCCTCTCTGTTGTTATTAGTTGACATTTGAATCTTATGTTCTAAAATTAAAGTTGAAAAATACTACTCCATTATTTTTAAGCAGGAGAGCCAATCTAAAACTGAATGTGTGTTCTGTTTTCTTTTTGTATTTTCAGGGCATTACAAGACCTGAAGAGAAGGTAGAAAGGAGTTCATGGAGATGGAGATAATTATTAAAGAAGGGATATTTACAGATCAAAAGCTAATTCTGTTATCTGATCAATGTATGAATAAATCTTCTTGTAAATGACATGTGAGTTAGCTAGTCTTTCTTGAAATCTGTATAATGATTTTACTGCATATATTTATCCTAATTTTCTAGATGACAATCCTTTTATTTTTTCCATGTGAGAGTCTTTTTTATTTTATTTTTGTCTACTTGAAAATATAAAAACCAGATGCAGCAAATCAAGATTATAGTTGATAATGATTGATAACTATGGTTTTACTCATGGCAAGCAAGACTGATATTTTGCACCAAATACAATAAAGAATGCCTCATTGTTAAAAACCAACACAGATAAGATTGAATCCAGTTCAGCGTAATTTAACATATTATAAAAAATTAGTGTCTAACCAAACAATACTATTATTTCGAAATGGACACTTATTTTTATTTTTCTTCAAGAAAAGCACAACTCTTTATTCTAGTGGTCCATCACTATATCAAGATACTTATTTTTTTACCTAGTTATCCATGGCCACGAAATCAAGCTATTACCAAATAAAGTAAGTTTTTGACAAGTGGTGTTTTTAGTGGCAGGACGTTAAGTAAAGGAGATATTTCCTAATCCTTGTCTGTTCATTTTCTTTCCTTTTTGATCTTTTTTCTTTTGCTTTTTTTGTTGTTTCCTTTTGCATCTTTTCATTTTTGTTTGGACCGGATGTACTTTTTGATTTCTTATTTGTCAATAAATGGGCCTTTGTGCCCTCATTTAATTTTTATTTTTTTAAAAAAAAAAGAGATAAAAAGTCTATTCTCTAATAAGTACTATAGTTGCCTAGACTTTTTATAGCTAACTAAATAATGTCAAAATGGACCTAATTTAATGACCAATACTAACTTACCAGCAAGCACTACCAACTTTATTTTGAATTATTGTATGATATGATCTTATTGCCTTATTTTGTGATTCACAATTCCTTTGTCACTATTTCTATCTTGACAATTAATACGGTCCAATTTCAAACCAGCCGGTCCACATATTGACTCAATTAGACACATTAAATTGAACAAAAAAAGTATATATTTAACAACCTCTCCCCCCCCTACCCCCAAAGCCTCCTACTCGAGGCGGAGCCAGGATTTGAAATTTGGGATTGCTGATATTTGGTTTCAACCACAACTTTAGCATTTTCATGGGCCCCTTTTTAACATTGAACCATGAGTCAATTTTGCTAGAGGATCACAAGTTAATATACATATATATATTTATTTAATTTTCTAATTATACAAATACAGGATCTATATAAAAAGTATTGAATTCGTCCGAACCGCACGGAACCCCAACTTAGCTCCATACCGCGTACCCCACCCACCTAAGGGGAAACCAACAACGTGTGCAGGGTCCTAGAATTCCAAAAATATACTACTCCTACCTAGTTTTTGTTGTCGTAGAAGTGGGACCATAATAGATAAAAATTGCAGATGCCACTGGAATTTGGCCTCTTCTACTTTTGATTGCTTCCATGCTCATCAATTGACCTTTTGGTACTCAAATGTCATAACTCACAACTTGAGTAGAATTGTGCATGAACCTGAGACACTTGTCCTTATCCTTGATAGCATCGTTCTTTAAGTGATGCTTTGCATACTCCACAAGTTTTCTACATGACAACCCTTTAAAGAGGAATAATATAGAAATGGATTATTAATTATTCACTAATTGCTCCAACTATTAATTGATTTTGTTGAAGTGCATAAATATTAATCTCTTCTAAAAATTAAGCTATTAAAGAAAAGACGTGACTTCATTTAGTTAACTATAGGTTAACGTGTTCAACCAAGTACATATAGAGATATTTTTGTTAGTGGAAGTGGTTTGATCGCTAGGGCCAAGATCTCATCTTAAAGTAAAAGATTTTCTTTTCACATGCTTGTTATAAAATTAATTAGTGTTGGATCAACTTGCATTGATCTTTATTATAGCCGGTGTAAGGGGTTGCTCGAACGGTAAGGACCCTTCTTCTCCGACTTTAAAATTGTAGGTTTGAATCGCCCAAAAAGCAAAAAGATGAAAACTCCGAATAAATAGAAAGAAAAAAAAAATCTTAATTTGCTTGAACTTGAAATTTAATCCGACTTCGTTTCTGCTTGGTTAACTATTATTAGGTCAAATCTTGAGTACGGATGCAAATTAAGGAGAGACTTCTATTAAGGTTAAAGAGGTACAACTAAAGTTATGCCCGATTAAATAAAAGTGACATTACATGAACTGATTATTAAGGTTTAATTTGATAAAATATGTCAGGGTGGAAGATTTAGTGACAAGCTGACAGCTAACTATATTTTATTAAGATTAAGCATATAATCAAGGATCATGGGATTGTAATCTTTTAATTAGCATGCGAGACCTTAATCATGACGCTTTTTATTAATCTATAATCTATAGTTCTATACCATTAGTGAGCAGTTAAAGCATAGTATAATAATGAGATTAATTAACAGACTCAGGCCAATTAGAAGCAAAGTTTTCGACATGGCCACGTGCATAACAGTAACACAAACCCTATTAACAAAATTAATTGCAATTTGCAATCAAATACACGACGACATCGCCGCAAGCCCTGTAAATAATAGTAGTAATTTAATTGCAATTTGTCAAATTGTCTAATATTTATATAAATATAATATTTAGGTTTCACACGCGTACTTATAGTATAAAGATTTTTTATGATACATGCATGTTAAACGATGTATAACTTATCCTATTTTGTAAATACTTAATTCACACATATCATCAATCGTACAAAACAAAATCACTTGTAATAGCAAGAATTTAATAATGCTTATGTAATATACTTGGGTATTTGTTAACGTTCAAGATAATTAAGGAATCTAGTCTAGAAATAAAGAAAGAAATTTTAATTTGTGTGGTGGTAACACATTGCGTGAACAAGAAAATTGCAGTACTATTTTTTGAGATATGTGTGGATATGGTGTCATTATTTTCAAAATGGTATCCACCATGACCTTGTGATAAAATGATACTCCCTCCGTCCGTGGCACTTTTTAGATTTTGAGATTTAAACTAGTCTATCTTTGACTGTAAGTTTTTCATAAATCTTTTAAACATTTTGAATTATTAATTATTGTGAATTATAGTACTTTTTACGTAGTTTCTAAATATATAAATTTCATTTAAAAAAATTGAAGATTTCATACGTAAATTCTTGATCAAACTTAAACTGTTTGACACTCGAAAAAATTAAAAGTGACACATAAATTGGAACAGAGGGAGTATTTTATTTTTGTCCTTCATCTATAGCTTTTGGTAGGTCCTTTAGATTGAAAATATCTTTGGATTCTCCTTCACCTGAAAGATCTGATTTGTGTGTTTCACAACCAAAGCCAATGATTCCTCAATTTTTTTTGCTTTCGTTCCTTGAATCATAGCCACGCAATTAAGCCCTCTGATTTTTTTTCTTTGCTTTTAACAAAATGGGATCAACACCAAAAACTTAATTTCAGATGAGAGGAAGATTGTTTAAAATTATATAAGGCGAAAAACATTTATGAATAATGTAGCATGACACTTATTAACATTGAATCGATCAAAGAATAGTATAAAATTATAGATGGCGCTTATTAACATGAGAAAATCAAAGAATATGAATAAGTTTGACGATAGACCTTTGAATACAGAGGCGAATTCAGGATTTTAAGAAAACGGGTGCACTATTGCAATGATGATTTTTTTTGTTATATATATTTTTATTTTTATTTTTGTTAGTTTGTTTATTAAAAAGATAAATCATAAACTAAAAAAAATTACCTCAATTTGAAGATAGAAGGAAACTTTTGAAGGATTTTAGAACTTTTTTTAATTTTTAATGAAAATCGTGTTTTTAGTTAATAAAAATAAATTGAAGCGAATGGGGGCTGGCTGGGATTGAACTTGGGACCTTGGTGTTGAGATCTGTCTGTCAAACCAGTGAACCATCCGGCCATCTTGAGAACAGGCTTCACAAATTTTAATTTAATATATTCTTTAATAATTATACAAGTAATATATCGAATTTAATCGGACGACCACGGATTCCGATGACCCAATTTTGACACATAAATTCGCCCCTGTAATGTAACTTTTTCACACATGAAACATTAATATATATATATATAATCTTTTTCCTCTATACGTTCATAATGGTATGTTTATAGGCAAATAGCTACGCCGGGTTTAAAGGGAATAACCGAATAGTATTTTCCCACATCAAGTAATAAATAAGGCAGATTATTCTTGTTCAAGTATGCCTAAAACAAAGTATACTTTAGTCAAATCATGTCAATTTATCCACAGTTAGTTATTAGATTCTTGATCTAAAATTATCAGTATTTCTTTCGTTCAAACTAAAGAAAAATCTAGTTTTATACACACTTAACTTTAATTTAGTAGATCTTATTTTTAAAATAAACTTGATTAAGATATTATACACCCTAAACTTTCAAGTAAAATCATATATAAAATCAAAACCAAATCACTTCTAAGATATTCATCATATTAATTTTAAGGAACTCAGCTTTTGGCACCAATTATGAGTCATTGATTAATACACTATCGTCACGTTTTGTCGTTTGATTTTTGCCTATTTAATTCTAAGGTGGACTATAAGTTTCATTAAAAACAAGAAAAAAATAAAAAGCAAAATAGAAAAATATTTCCTTATGGAAAACACAATCCTTAAAAATGACTCGTGTGATACCAAACACACTCATATATATAGGGTTTAAACCAAAATTACTATAACCCGACCATATATAGAGGATGTTTTCAACAATTTGAGCGTAGTTATCTTTATGTATATGAAATCTCTCTTTTATGTGTTGAACGTAAAATATCTTGCTAGTCAATTTTTTCCTAATGAAGTATTAAAAAAAGTTGGCAGCTTTTCTTCTCTGTGGCCACCAGAAATGCATAGAGAAGATGCTTTTGATTCACTAAATAGACTGCAGCACTCAGAATTTTTTAGCTGTAATGTGATATTTTAAATTGAATAGTTCATTTAATCTCAGTCGTTCACGTGTCATCTGTTAGTCATAAGAATATATTTAACCCAAAAGTATAACGAAAGGGGTATATTTAGTCCAAAAATATAACTAAGGATATATTTAAACTATTTCCTATAATATAAGGGTATATTTGGCCCTTTGCCGTATTTTTAATCATGAGAAAGTCACAAGACCCACAAAAAATTCTGACAATTTTCGAGTACATGATTTGAGGTCGGAATAAGTTCCCCCATCACTTCTTTCTTCCTTTCAAAATGACACTTTGCAATATTCTAGTCTAAAACAACGCGGATTAGGGCGAGTTTGTGAGTTCAACTGAATGTATTATTTTTTAATTAAAATTATATACGTAAGTGAAAAAAAACAAATTGCATACATGTAACTTATCGGTGATGTTGGACCTCAAAATTCTCTATTCGGCATAAAATTAAAGATGCACTTAGCTTTCTCATTCACTTCCAAAATGTAATTAAAGTTTTCTTAACATAAACCAGAATGAATATTTTAAAAGGTCCTTCAACATACTATTTTTTTCTACAAAATTCACTTATTTATATATATATATACATATCTTTTGTCTATAAAAAATCACTATTTTTGTATCAATAAAGTTACTAATTTTTTTTTGAGAAAATTAAGCAAAGTGACCATTCAGTCATCTTACAAAGTCATTTTTGCCCAATTATTGTTTTATTAATTATTAGATACAAAGCATATTCATTCATTATACTATATAAGGACGTATATGTAAAATAGAGAAGTGTATATACATCATGTTATATAAATTTTAAATATGAAAAAGAGAAAAATGAAGAGGTTTCTATTAGGGGTGGGCATAGTATGGTATGATACGGTATTTCAAAGTTTGGATATTGTAATTTTGGTATTCGATTTTTAAAATATTATACCATTATCATACCAATTTAATTCGATATGGTTTGGTATTTTGAAGTTCGATTTTGATATTCTACGGTATGGTAAATCGGTAACCATAGTTTGTTCAACTCCGACTAATATATACTCGTATATTAGAGTATTATGATTTCGACAATTAAAAAAAGGTCTCAATCATATTATCGTGTAGAAATATATATTCAAAATAAAGTACAAACAACTCCTTTTGTTAATCAATTAAATTTCAATCAAAATAGCGTAGTCAAAGTTTCAATCTCTAAACATTTAGTTTATACTAATACTAGGTTGAATATTTATTAGTAGTATTTTGATAAAATATATATGTTATTTATGTAACTATATACTTCGATATGGTATTCGGTATATCATATCTAAATACCAAATATCATACCGAATATAAAAAAAAAAAAAAAATATATACCATATACCATACCAAATACCATAATAGTAAAAACACAGTATTGAAATTTTCAGTATGGTATGATAATTAGGTATATACCATACCATGCCCACCCCTAGTTTCTATGATAACTCGAAAAATATGGTAAAAAATAACATTAAAATCATTTTGACTTCATGAAATTCAATTAAACATATATTAGCTAATCCAAAAAAAAATTCAATTATAAGGCGGCCCAAAAAGGAATATGTGCACTTCACCCGATGATCTTGTAACAAAAGCCCACATTCTTTTTAACTGGGCCGAAAGAAGAAGAACAATATTAAGACCCAAACCCAAATTTGCACCCAATCCAAAATTCCAGTTGAGCCCTCGCTAATTAATTTTCCCACATTCAGCCGCTTCCCTCCAAAGGTATCTTCATCTTCTTCTTTGCATGCCTCTGTAGGTTTTTTTTTCCAACTAATTTTATTGGCTTGAATGGCTCACTGCAACTAACGTATAGTTATATTGGAAAAAAAATTAGGGTTTTGTTTTTTTCCATTCTGGTACAAGTTTTGGAAGTGAATTAGGGTTTTATTTGTGAAAACTTTTTGTTGCATTGTAGCTTAAATGGCTGGTCCCAAGCTCGGTAAGAAATCAGGTTCTAAATTAGGGAAACTCCCTGCCAAGAAGAAGCAAAGGAAGGAACCTTTGCCAGCTAAGCCACTGGAAAAGGAGGAACTTTTTAGTGACAGTGAAGGAACGGATGGGGATTTTCAAGAAGATGATGAACAGGAAATTAACTCAGATTCTGATATGTCTTCTGACATCGATGATCCCCTTGCTGCTGATATATTAGCAAGTGGTGATGCTGGTACTGTTTTAACTTAGTGCATTGCGTTTGTGTTCTAATTTTAGCCATCATTTATGACTCACTAATTACTCTTCTTTGTTTTGTCATATTTTTGCAGATGATGGTTCAGATGTTAATTCGGATTCAAATGCAGATTCTGACTCTGATGCAGATGATAATGATCTTGTAAGGAAGTCTAAAGCTATTGATGATGAAAGGAAAAGAGAAGAGGAGGACAATGATTTAGAACTGCAGCTCAATATTAAAGAAGAAGCTGATGATTTCAGACTGCCAACAACTGAGGTTTGCTTTTATGTTCAAGTTCTTGATTAGTGGTTTGATTTGTCATACACTCATTCAGGGGAAAAAATAATCATGAATGCCTAATTTGTCTTTGTGTTGTTAGGAGCTTGAAGAAGAAACACATAGACCCCCGGATCTCTCTAACCTCCAAAGGAGGATAAAAGAGAGTGAGCTTCTTCTCCTTAATTGAATTATATATCTTTTTCCCGAGAAATAAGTTTATCATTCAAATAGAATAAAATAAATGCAGTTGTTAGAGTGCTTTCAAATTTGAAGTCACTGAGGCAAGAAGGTGTGACACGTAAGGATTACGTTGATCAACTTAAAAGCGACTTGGGTTCATATTATGGATACAATGATTTTCTGATTGAGTCATTGGTGGAGGTAATTTCTATCTCAAAATAGTGTAGACTCTGAACCTTTTCCCTTCTCAAAAGTTGCATTTTTCATTTCAATGTGGATGATATGTGACCTTACTGCAGTTGTTTCCCCCTGTTGAGCTGATTGAACTTATTGAAGCATTTGAAAAACCTAGACCAATTTCTCTACGGACAAACACTTTGAAGGTCATGTTTTTCTGTCTCTTTTCTATCCTTCCGTTTTTTCGCTCTGATGGTCGACTCATATTGTATTACTTGGACGATATTTCAGTCTCGCAGACGGGATTTAGCTGGCGTTCTTCTTAACAGAGGTGTCAATTTGGACCCATTAAGCAAATGGTCAAAGGTACAATTACAAAGATTAACTGTGATTCTGTGTGTTTTCTTTGGATTAACCCATTATTTAGGTAACAATTTGAATTTGTTATTTCTTAGTTTCATATGTATCCTTACTTATTTCAGCATATGCATTTATGACTTTGTAGGTTGGACTAGTTGTATATGATTCTCAAGTTCCAGTTGGTGCCACTCCTGAGTATATGGCTGGTCATTACATGGTAACCTGACTTGCTTACAGTTTCTTATAACTAACTTGTTTACAAGATATATTTGCTCTTAATATGCAACTGTGATACTTATTTCTAATAATAACTTGCTTACAGCTCCAAAGTGCAAGCTCTTTTCTGCCTGTAATGGCCCTTGCCCCCCAGGAGAATGAACGTGTCGTTGATATGGCGTAAGTAAATAACTTATTTTCTAAATAATTAGCTTCAATTGTCGATCATTGAATTTCCACCTATTCAGTTCTTTAACAATATTGTTTTCAGATTTATTATCATTTCATTTTCTTACATGTATTGGGAAGAATTAACAAGTTTGATTGCTGAAAGAGTTGTCTAGTCCATACTTGGATAGTCTAGGATAAAGCTAATAGAAAAAAACAAAGCATCTGCTTTTCCTCTTTCTCTTTTAATTTCTTCTCTCTTTCTATAAATCAGCAGCTTTGTCTTAAATATAACTTTGTCCGTCTTAGGTTCAAGTTATGCACCTAATATCTTTTCTTTTGGGAGGAAAGCTAAAGCAATTTCTACCATCTTCTTACTAGTTAGTTCAGTTAGAAGAAAAGTGAAATTTTTGTTAGCTTTTGTTCTCCTAAAGTGGGTAATTTTTTCATGGTGTAGTGCTGCTCCTGGAGGCAAAACAACTTATGTTGCTGCACTGATGAAAAATAGTGGTATGTATTC
The DNA here is from genome assembly GCA_029582725.1 of Solanum chiquidenum. Classification (NCBI taxonomy): domain Eukaryota; kingdom Viridiplantae; phylum Streptophyta; class Magnoliopsida; order Solanales; family Solanaceae; genus Solanum; species Solanum chiquidenum. The sequence continues at coordinate 11,451 of JAJOOS010002190.1, forward strand.
ATTGTGCAGTTAATCATGCTGTATATTTTTCTTGTGAAGGAGTCCATTTTATCCACAATGCATCCATACTTTCTGGATACAGATAGGAGAATGAATTTGAATACATCTGGCTGCCCTGGTGTCAGTATTGATTATCTCCATTTCCTTGTAAAATAATTCATTGCTTTCCATTTCTTGTCCTGCTAATTTCTAATGCAGTTTACCAAAATATACTGGATGTTTTCGTTCTATTTTACTCTTTGCTCATGTACATCATTCTTGGTAAAAAAACAGTACTTGGTAAATAATAACCTGCATTATCAATTTGTTTGCTTCCTCCAGTTGTCATTCCTGATGTGTCTGTCTTATATACTTACTGTTGCTTGTCCTAAGATTTTGTGACATATTAATGTTTGCCATGGTATTTTTCTAACTTCTCTCTGGTTCTGCTTTTGAAGTTGCTGTAAATAATGCTGTCTTCCAGATTAGTGCTTAATAGCATTTGCCATTTCAATCATTGTCTGAATGACACTGACATATTTACCTTGAAAAACTAGGTATTATTTATGCAAATGAGATGAAGGAGTCAAGACTTAAATCTCTCACTGCCAATTTACATCGCATGGGGGTAACAAACACCATTGTCTGCAACTACGATGGAAGAGAGGTTTGAATTGGACTATTATGCAATCTTCCCTTTAGAACTAGCACATTTTTATTTTTTCTGTTTCATATGGGGACAATGTCCTATTTTATCCTCCATTATGAGCACCCATACTTATTGACTGAAGTAGGTCTTTACTAATTTCATCGAGCTACAGGCATTGATCCGACAAGATTTTGTTCTTGTGTTTCTATTTCCTGGTTTACATTCTTAATGATGATGTGGACGAAGTCCTCTGATCTAATACCTTGTTTGGGGTATCATTTCAGTTGCCTAAAGTTTTGGGTCAGAACACTGCTGATAGGATTTTGCTGGATGCTCCCTGCAGCGGCACTGGGGTATGTGGTAATCTTTTAAATATATGTTTGGCTTAGATCAAGTTTAAACCAATGAATGTTGTTGTTTCTGCAGGTAATCTCCAAGGATGAGTCTGTTAAAACTTCCAAAACTGCACCTGATATACAAAATTGCTCACAACTGCAGAAGGTATGAGTTAGATGTGTAAATTTGGTACTTTTGTGTCATCCATATTTATACACTTGCAATGATTTGCGCTGTGGGAGGATATCATGAAAATTTCCATGAATTAGTTGGGTGCTTCAGAGCTTGTCATGATTCATAACAGAACACCACAAAGTATATTGCAAGCATCTAACTTCTCAGGCTGTTTGAAAATTCTGGTTTCTGAAAGTCTGCATTCTGGGTGAGATTAAGTTGCATAAAGAATTGATCTTTATCTTATTTGTTTCTAATGATTGATTCCGTTGATCTTAATTGTTGTATAGGAGGACAAATTTTGCATTTCTAGTTGTCTTATCGCCTTTCTTTTTTTAATGTGTTGTTGTATGTGTCCTCCCAAAGCAGGAAGGTGTTGGTGATGGTATTGGAAGCAGTGTCAATTTTGCTCCATGATGAATCTTTTCATCACATATTCCCCTATTCGCATATTGTTGTGGCCTTTGAGAAACGTGTTTTATCGTCAATTTTCATTTGCAGGAACTAATACTTGCAGCAATTGACATGGTTGATGCCAACTCAAAATCAGGTGGATACATTGTGTATTCAACCTGCTCCATTATGGTTGAAGAGGTATCTTTCTTAACATATATTTCCAAATGAATTCTCAAAAAATCTGGTGCTTTGCAAAGTATTCAACTCATTTGTCTAACTTGGAACTGCAGAATGAAGCAGTTATAGATTATGCACTCAAGAAGAGAGATGTTAAGCTTGTGCCATGTGGACTTGATTTTGGGAGGCCTGGGTATAACTTTTATAGTGTATGTGCATTTACTTGAAAGGCTGTCTAATTCTACAACTAATTAAAGCTGCCTCTCCCAGATTTATTCGGTTTAGGCAGCACCGTTTCCACACATCTTTGGCCAAGACAAGGCGATTCTATCCTCATGTGCACAACATGGATGGATTCTTTGTAGCCAAGGTATGCCTTATTATTTATAGCTGCAAAGCAATTGCTTTATTTAAGAACTTCTGTTTATAGAACTAGAGATGACTATAGAAAACAAGGATGTGAAGTATCGAGTTGAGAGATTTCGAATGGAGGCTTCAGAGTCCTACTTATGATGGTCACTATTCTTAAAATTGATTACAGTAAAGCGCTAAGTGAAGTACAAAATGATTTATTTCTGTTCTTTTATTCCATTGGAAAAAAATGCAGGAGAACAAGCCACATTAGTTATTTTGACTTGGCATATCATTGAATTGTCCTCTGAAAGTCGTCTTTTTTTTTTTTCTCGAAATGATTTTTCCCTTTAGTCCTGCTTGGTTTACATAGTTTTGGCCATACACAATAAATATCATTCAAGCCTATACACATGAGGTTTTGTGTGCTTCTCTTCAGTTCTCATGCTTCTGTACTCGAATAAAAATCTAACTTCCTCATGTCAAACAAACATTTCATCTTTTCACTAAGCTTGTGGAACTTGAAATGATAGATTCAAAGCTGGAATCTTCCTACTCTTGTTAGTTGGGACAGAGCATCCTATCTTGTTGATTCTCCTTTCCCACCGCCTCGAGCTCTCGCTTTCAGGGTGGATACGCAAGAAATTCACTATGAAAATTGACATGATTAATGCTTTTCTTACTTGTAAGAGATATAGAAGAATCCAAACCCCACTCAAGTGGAGACTACACTGGGTATGCTGTTGTTGTAAGAGATATAGAAGAAATTATTATGGTTTCTGGGACTAAAAAATGAACTGGGACTGGCAAAAGTGGTTGTAAAAACAAATGAAAGGTTATAAACATATTTCTTCTTTGCAGTTGCTGCAAGTTTGGTTCAGTAAAAACATTTTGCCTCATTTGTGTTGTTTCTTTTTCAGTTGAAAAAGATGAGCAATTCCAAGTCTGCTGCTAAATCATCGGTTCAATCTGAAGAAGTACAAGGTGCTGAAAGCATTGAGAACAGTGACCAGCAGGATTCTGAAGAGGATGATGACAAGCATTCAGATAAAAAAAGCATTGCAAATGAGAATGGGAAATTGAAGAAGGAAGTAGCGGGTGATAAAAAGAGGAAGAGGGATGTCCAAACACATTCAGTTAAGAAAGGTGTCGGACAAAACAGTGGTGCAACTAAAAATGGGAAAGCAGAAAACCAAGTGGTGGCAACAAAAAAGAGGGAAAAGAAGAAACCCCTTCCTAGAGAGGAAATTGCAAAAGCTAGGTACTATTTGTAGTTTCACTATCACGAGTTGTTAAACACTGACGTGCTAATGGAACAGAGTTAATGTCAGATCATATAACCTATTATTATCTTCAACATTTTTACAGGGAAGAGAAGAGGAAAGCCCTTAGGGAAGCTACACGAAAAGCCACGATGAAGAACAAATGAGGTCTGGTGATACGCCGAGGATATTTTACCAGAGGCGACGTGAGCAAACATAAAACAAGAGATATTCTCTGGTGATTTTGTCAAAGCTCACCTCGCATAGAATTAGCAGCTGCCAGCTAGTTGTAATATTTTTGTTTTTGGTTGATGGATGACTTTGGGATGAAGAGGGCCGGAGGTCGTGTATGATTTGCTTTAGAAAACAACTTAGGAATTCATGTTTTGCATGCATCCAAAATTTTTGTATTATACTTTTAATGTACTTGGGAGTGAGCAATGAAAATTATAAAGGGAAAAGGTAGTTTGTATTCCATCATCTATTTCAATCCTCTTCTATCATAATCTTTAGCCAATGTTAATTATAAAGGTAAAAGGTAGTTTGGAGTAAGCTTATGTTATGATTTCCCCAAGTATCTTACACGCCAACTAGGTTAGTTTACATGTTATGAGGTTGTGCAAGTATTGATCAACGTGGTATTTACTCAATGATCACATCCAATTTTAAGTATGCTATAGGTCTCAAAAAAATAAGGAACAATGGAAATGACATGTCTTAAACAAAATTTCAACTTCAAATCAATCTAATTTTGTAGTCCAAACACCGCGTAAGATAAAATAGAAGGGGCCAGGTCAGCTATCAACTGACTGACGGCTCAATTTGGAATTCCAATTCTGCAATTAGCCTTATGAAAGAATGAGAAGTGCCGCTTTAATACTTCAAGGGTTCGTTCTAACACATGGACACTATTCCTTTGAAGCCTATTGTAAGTTATCCGACATACTTAAGATTGTGAAGAAACTCTCCAGAATAATAACAGAAAAAGTTCAAGCATAGTCGTAAAGCATTCAACAGAGAAGTTGAACTTGCAAAGCAGCTTCAAAAGATAGTTATTCCACATAAAAAAACAGACAGCCTATTTCAAAACCTAAAACAAAGAAAGGAAGATCATGAACAATTACAACCATTCCAAACTTCATAAACTCGACACACAGCAGACGACCATAAGCAGAAAAAGAAAGCACTGAAAACCACCAAATTCATGTTCCAAATGGCCCATGCCTACACCAAAATCAAGTTCGCCTCACCAGTACTCAAACATCTCTTCACCTTCAACTTATTCAAGAAGCCTTCTCCGAATCTGCATAACGAGGACAGCTTAGGAATCAACAATGTCATCCATAAGAGTGAGTGAAAACATGATTGATGCTAATTTAATGGAAGGAAAGGGCAATGTTTATATCTTTCACAGTTGCCTCCTTTGAGGCATCATGTTCCTCTAAGGAAAGACTTGTGTCCAACAAAGATCAGACATTTCCCAAACTCTGGAGTTGTTTAGTATTTTCATCTTTACAGTAAATCATTTACCTCACTATTTAAATATTAATACTACATACATTTGTTCCATCTTTATCTAAAGAAAAAGAAAACGACAATAAGAACTTTATCTGCATGGTGACCTTGCAGAACACTTGGTGGTGCGCTAAAAACCATATAGAGCATCAGCTACAAATCTTTTATTACAGAAATAGGAATGAGTGTCAAACCCACTACACCTCTCACTTGTCAGAAAAATGAACCATGCAAGAAGTAACAAATTCAGGAGCTGGAAACTAACACAATTCATGGAGATCACATGATGTCAAGGTTCATACCAGAAAGGGGTCAAAAGCCTGGTTTTCAGCTAGAGTACATCCAAAGCCTATGCTAGATTGTCAGTGCTGAAGAAGCATTGTTTTCAAGTTGAATGGTGGAATCAAAGTCACCTTACTGCAGTTATTTACATCAAGTTATCTTCTCACAGATTTAGCATATCAGGACTGATTTTTCAACAGTGTACACATACAGAAGATGCCAAGGTAAGTTATCCCTGAGATGCTAAAACTTGAGTACTTCCACAAGAACCTCAAAGCAAAGAATACATTTCATTGAAATGGCCATGGTTTATAAGCTATTCCTGAATCCTGACAACCAAAAGAACAAAGAGAATCTAGTTTCTAGGTTTTCATATATCTACCAGAAAAGAAAAAAATTAAAAAATACAACTGTTAAACCTTCTTTTGGAGCTCATATCAAATCCTTCTAGCCAGTTCTAATTTTTTTTTTGAAATTACTCTAGCCAGTTCTAATTTTCCACAAAGAAATGGTTCAAAAGTCGAGATTTCACAAGGACAAAGTAGAAAAACCAACAAAGAGAACTCAACTTCTTTATAACCGAGAAATCTTAAGAGGATCAGCAGCGTACAGTTCGAAATTCGTTGGATAATGGACTTGCCCATCTACCCTTCACTTAAGTACCAGGCTTTTGCCTGTAGTAGGGTTCAAACCCATAATGTGCGCCTAATCCATACAACATGAGCTGAGCTCTTACACTAGATCAACGCCCTGGGGCCAAGAGATTTCAACTTACTTACTTCACGAGGTTCACCCTGCTGTACCAAGTACCATTCCCTAAATTTTAGGGCCAGCATTTTCTCTTTCCACCTGTATCAATCGCCACCCACTAAACCTCATCCCTTCGCTCTACTTGTTGACACTATTTCCACCAGAAACCGTGCACTTGTTTACCTTTCTTCCTCTCTCTCATCTACAAGTAATTGGACCTTAGGTGAAAAAGCTTCTTTCGCTAGGTAACCTAGGGGAACAAGTTACCCAATAGCAGCACATGCAAGAATAATGGTATTTGAGGATAGTAACAAAACCCCACTAAAGCATATCTAGAATGAAGCTGACTTTCAAAGAGTACTACTATCATTAACCAGAACAAGTTGTATTTTCCAAAAGAACTAACTAGGACGATTATTCATATGAATTTTGTCACAAACAAGTGAAACAACTCATATGTTACAAATGTATACCACAAAAGGCTTCACAACTGATAAGTTACTTACAACTAACATCTATCAACTATGCCAAAAGCCAAACAACTGATTCCATAGGCCAAAAAGGGAGAAATACCCAAACCCTGCTCAATGGCTACAACTACACAAAATTCACCTAACATAAATACATTACTCATCTAATCAACAATCATCCTATGATAACGAAACAGAAATAATATTTGACGTGGCATTACTTATGACTAACTAAGCTGATTGAAACATCAAACCAGAGTCAACCCACTTCCTAGCTGATAATCAAACATCTCGACCGAGTAATTACAACAGACCACTTTCACATATCTAAAAGCACACAATAAAAATCAAAGATAAATGTCTAAAAGCATAAACCCTTAAATAAAGTCACAACCTTTGAGGCAGTACTAAACATCCAATCATTTAAACTAATCATCCTGGTATTCCTTTGATCAAACAAAGACCTCACATAATCAATGTCTACTTGCAATGAAATAGATATTGTGATCTTAAGATATATATACCTGCAGTTTTATCGGAGGCATCATGGTATATAGGCTCCTCCTCAGGCACAGGATGAAGCACATCCGTGACCGAGTCATTGCCACTAGTAGCATCTTTATCATCAGGATATCTAACAACAACAACAGGGCAAACACAATGATGCACACAGTAATCACTCACACTACCAAGCATCCCTCCTTTAGGGCTACGCCTTGATGCACCAAACCCTCTACTCCCCATTATAACAGCACTCAAACCCAACCTCTCAACTTCCAAACACAACCTTTCCTTCATATCATGATCCTTCACAATATGAATCTTGAATGGAATATTAGCCTCCACAAGTGGCTGTGCTAAATCATTCGATTTCGTAGTTGTGAAGTTATCAAAATCATCTTCCAGTTTCCGCTGTGATACTTCATTTTCAGTGTCAACAGAAACATCAATAGCACCCCAATCAGCTCCATAAAGTACCGAAGTTGGACGGACGTGAAGGAGTATAACGGCGTCACCTGGTCGGAGGTAATTTTGCACAGCCCATTTGACGGCATAAGCACTTTCGTCGCTAAGATCGACGGCGATAGCGACCTTCCGGTTGGCTCCGGAAGTGGGAGTTCCTAAATGGAAACGAGGAGATGCCGGTTGGTGCATGATCGCCGTGAGTGTACGGTCGGATTCTGGTGGTGGCTTTTTGGGTGATATCATGATGGTGTAAAGAGATAAATACGAAATGTGTATTGAAGAATTCAGAGAGTTATTGTGTATTTTGTGATGTTCGAATCCGATTCCACAGTGTGTATTGTTGAGTTCTTGGGGCCTTTGGGAAGAAGAAAGGTTACAGGAATTAGCTGGAATAGAGTGTACTGGAGGTTTTTTTATAGTTTTTTTGTTTGAGAAATGGTCAATAATATATTGACTTTTTTTTTGGGCTAATCTTATCCAATACACTTGAATAATACAGTATTTAATATTTTTTTTCCTTAATTGGTGCCCAATATTTTGTCCTTATCCCATCTCTTTGTTAATATCTAAAAAAAAGAAGAAAAAAACAAATGATGACCAACTAGAAAAGACTCAAAGAGGTAAAAAGAAATAAATAAATTTGAAAATGAATTGTTTCAATACGTTTAATTGGTGACCTGGGATATATAACTAAAGAAACTTCGTTGTGCTTTATGACATTTTGGACAACATTGACTAACGAATTGCTGCTTCGAGTTCGGGGATTAGAAATAGATTTAATTTTTTTAATTATAGTTAAGATTTCAATTATAACTATCGAATCCGTCATTTTGTTCGAGTTATTAGTTCGTAGGTCAATTTTTAGTAATTTTATACGATAAAAAGTTATGAATTCAATTGAACTTCAAACGGCTAAATTCGCTCTTGAGCAACACTATCCCATTGATGAATAATAGCTTCCAAGTGTACATTTTGATTTTAGCTATGAAGATGATATATCATTATTTTTATATTTCGTGAATTTGTTATACTAATCAAGCAAGTGAGGAATATGCGGAAGAAAAAACATGTTTAAAGATATGGAGTTAGAGATGGATTCAAAATCTTAAAATGAGTATCAAAGATACGCCGTTGAATTAATGCACCAAATCTACTGTTTTTTAAAGTATCTAACAAAATATTTGATCCTTTTATATAGATATATGGAAAGTTAACAAATGCATGTTTTTAAAAGAAATTCAAAGGTACATATACATGTGTGATTCCATCCTCCCATGTGATGTTAGAGGGCATGTGTTTACAAATTAATGCAAATAAGTGTGTCAACTTATTTATTAATCCTAAAGTAAATTATGAGATTCAAAAAAAAAATACATGGATCTAATTATGTTTATGATTTAATCACTTGTTCGTTAATAGTCTTCAAAATAATTTTTGTTAAAATTAATTTGAGTAAGTTTCTTGAAATAGAAAAGAAATATTCCTAGGAAAAGAAAAACAAAAGTAAATCATAAATGAATTAGGAAACGGATTATCGAAAACAAGGAAAAAAGAGCAAGCTACGTGTACAAATATTTTGTCACCGCCAAGTGACGCTATAAATCCCTTACGAAACCCGACGACTGCTACTAACCCGATTGGATAATCCACTTCATAGGGTTTTTCTTCTTCGTTTTCTCCCCCAAATTCACAAAAATCGTCTTCAAAATTCAGGTGAATTACAATTAGGGTTTTGAAAGATGCCGCAGAGACACTCGAAGAACAACAACGATCTCGCCTTCTTTACCTACGATGAGAAGCGAAAGTTAGGGTACGGAACACAAAAGGAGAGGCTGGGAAAAGATTCAATTAAACCGTTCGATGCTTGTTCCCTTTGCTTAAAACCCTTCATCGATCCGTTGTGTTGCCAGAAAGGGCATGTCTTTTGCAAAGAATGCATTCTAGAATGCCTTTTGTCCCAGAAAAAGGATATCCAAAGGTGCCTATTTTCTGTCCTTTGCAAACTTTCTCTCAATTGATCTTTTGTAGATTTGAAAGGAAAGGATATTATATATGAATTGCTGATTTTTTTTATGCTTAAGGTGCGTTTTGTATGAAATTATATGTCTTGGTGCTGAGATCTTGTGGTTAGCTTGATTTACTTTGTTGTGTGTCCAGGTTTGTAAGATTGTGCCTGTGAATTCTATTTCAGCTGTGAAATAGGAATAATAATAATAAAAAAAACAAACTATTTCAGCTAAGAGAAACTGACAATATCTGTGGTTCTTAATGGGGGAGTAATATGTGGAGGTTGGGTGTAAGTTAAATTTTCTGTGTAGATTGGTAAGAGGAACTCTGGAGATGTCCTTCTAATGTAGTGAGACTCGAAGTTTGGAAGGATACTGCAGCAAATTTCGAAATTTTCCAACTACGAGAGTACGATGACAATAGCTAGTGCTTTCATCTGTTTGACACCAAAACAGAGAATATCTCAGTGATTTAGAGACTCCTAATTTATGTCCTTAATATAGGTCTAGTTGGATTAGATTGAGTTGTATGATGTCTGCAGTTGTAGGCTAGTCTTATGATTCAGTGCATCTTGAAGAGAACCTATTGGATATATTTTAGTCTTTGTTGTGGTTGTAAATTGACCTCCGAACACGCCATGTAATCTTAATGGATTTTGGTCTAGACTCTAGAGGCAAATATATCCCAGAACTTATGGATAGGATACTTGACTTGCAAACTATACTTGTAGGCTGTAGCCCTAAGGTTAACATAAAAACTATTTCTGTTCGATTCTTCTTATGAGGCTAGAGTCTCCTGCACTTTCTAACGGCAATAATTTGGTGACGTGTTTAGTTTTAAGAAGGGTGCTGTCATTTTTCAGCTTCTTCTTTAATGCTATTCTTTACTATTACCAAAATACAAATATGCAAGTACCACAACTATGACTGAATCCCAAGGAGTGGAGTAAGCTATATGAATCCTCAGGGTCCATGTCACCTTCCTAAGTTCATCTCAGTCCAATACTAATAAGCAAGTCAAAAAAGAAAAAGACAGAGGGTACCACTGAATTTTCACGAGCCACTTTAATGTTTGCCTTCTATTATTATAATGATACTAATATACAAGCCAAAATTAATTCCAATCTCCAAGTCCAGTTATTGTGTCCATAAAGTAGTGGATGAAAAGAGTATTAATTATAGACTAGCCAATAAAGAGGTCTTCGTACTGACTTGTGGAATACTTGTTTGGAATCCCTTTCAAGTGAAAACTGCAGCCTTTCCGAGTAAATAGTTACTTATTCTTAAGTTGCAATGCATGTTGTTAGTTACTTCTATTAACAAAACAGTTGCCCGCCTTCCACCTGGAAGGAATAACACTGACTAATATATCTTCCAATCTTGCTTCATGCCTGCATTTCTCTGGAAAAGGAGAAAAGGACAGTGTGGAGTGGAAGAAAGGGGTGGGGATTTGGTAAACATTCTTGTTTGTAATCTTAGAATCATCCTTCGTGAAGTTTTATTTGACAAGCTGTTGCTTTGTCTTGCAGAAAGTTAGCTGCTCATACTGGTCAGCAGAAGCAAGAAAAAGAAGAGGAAGAGGAGAGGTTGATGCTGCAGAAAGCCAGGGAGCTTGATGCATTTGATCAACAAAATCATGGTCCAGTTCCGCAGTACAATGATAAGAACTACAACAGAGACAAGAATGGATTCCATGGGGCCAACAGCGTGAAGGCCACTTCTTATGAGGAAGAAGCACTTAGAACCATGAAAGCATTTTGGCTGCCTTCTGCAACACCAGATGCACCTGCTAAGGTGGAAGCCCCATCCACAAGCACAACTTGTCCTGAAGGGAGGGAAAAAATTAAGATGAAAAACCTTTTCCCTATACACTTTACTGAAGATACAAGTGCACAGAAGAAACACAAGTCTCTTGACAAGAGTTTCATATGCCCCAGTTGCAAGGTCACACTGACCAATACATTGTCACTTGTGGCACTTAATACTTGTGGACATGTCTTCTGCAAGAAATGTGCAGAGAAATTTGTGGCTGTTGACAAGGTTTGCGTGGTCTGTGACAAACCATGTAAAGATAGAAATCTGGTGAATGTGGAAAAGGGAGGAACAGGGTTTGCTGCCCATGGAGATAATCTTGAAGCAAAAGACTTCAAACACTTGGGGAGTGGAAGTGGTTTGGGCCTGGTGAGGCCTGCCATGAAGACGTAACTGCTGTATACCAGTTTGCTCATTAGAGATAGTGGGGCTTTGTTACGGTGTATTGTAATATGGTATATCATCTTCTACCCCGAAAACTGAGTGTTTTCTTATATCGTCTTTATTCAACTACAGCTCTGCGAAAGCAACTTCTGCAACTTTTATCCTTTCCGATTCACAAGTGTTATTTCATTAGATAATTGTTTGAAACTTGTTCCTCAAGTGGTTGCTGCTGCTGCTATCGATAGTTTTGCTACTTCTTTTTTGGGTGCAATACCCCCATTCAACCTCGGAACTGGATGGAACTTATTCAATAAACTCTGTATGTTATGCGGTTGATGAGGGGTGCGGAGTGGGAATTTGACTTGTTCTGTGATAGACTGTTGTCAGGTCAAATTTAAACCATTTTTTTGTTTTTAACAGTTAACTCGTCTCCAAGGGATTTTGGGCGAGGGAGGGAGGGATTTGAGGGTCTAGCTTTTTGTTACCTTCATATATACCGAGTAAGATATTGTTTTCACGAGGACTATTAATTAACTACAAACCTAACGATAAAACTATAAGCCAAGTACTTATTTTAGTGATTAGCTTAGGTTTTTTTCTTTTGCTGAGAGTCCTTTTACTTCTTGCTAGAGATTTGTATGTGGATAAAAATTCGTAATGGGAGATCTTTTAGCTATCTCTATACATATAATTAAGCTATTATGTTCCAGAGTTTTGTATAATTGATTGATTGATGGAATACCTTGGTTCACTCTTGTTAGTTGCGCCTCTTTGGACCTTTAATTGATTGCATTTTTTTTTCCTGTTGAAATTAATTTTCACACTCAAGTCGATCAAATTTTGTCTACAACATTTAATACGATAAATGTAACTACTTAAAAGCAAAGAAAAATGGAATCTGGCCAACCAAAATACTATAAAAATAAAAACAAAACATAATTTTTGATTCGATGGATATCAACGATCATCTTTATTCAAATTTATTTATTAAAAAACTACACAGCACTTCCATGAGCTATTTAATCAAGTGAAAGAAAGTATGTTGAGTGTCAAATGTGAGCCGCTCAAAAAATCTTATAAGATATAAAAATGACATTATAAAAAAATCAGAAAGCAAAAGATTGAGGAAAAACACATTCTCCTAGTCGGCCACAACTAAATTCTAAATAGAATAGTGTGGTCAATTTGGTTCATATATAGGCCAACATTTAAGCACTGTAGGGGAATAATGTTGCAACTTTATTATAAAAAAAAAGGATTACAATTCATGTGCAATAGTATTTCATCTGAATCTTATCCAAAAGACAACTCATTAGTCATTGTCCACTAGGCCACTTTGGTTCCTACCACTACCACTACTTTTGCTTTTGTTTTTGTTTTATAAAAATAAAATGATAGGGTAAATCAACTTGGACTTGATCAAGAATCATTTCCAATCTTTGAACACTTACATTACATTTCTATTTCTAAAAGTTGTTTTTGGTTACCTACTTTATGATATTGTAAATGAACCATCTTCACAACTTGAATTAGAATCGGCTTCTTTAAATATTTAAATTGTTCCTATCTACCTCTTAAGGGTGGGGTGGGGGGTTTATGACCAAGAAATAAATATATTTTTGTTATATGCTTTATACCCGTTCAATTTCTTTGTATTGTTATTATTATTATTATTATTATCAAGTTGTATTATCAGTACTCAGTAGTAATAAATTAATAATAAAATATTGTACTCCACTCATAGTGGTTCATGAATTGAATCAACTAAGACCTTTTTAATGAATATAATTAAACTCTTCAACTTTCTTTTTAACCATTAAATTTGTTCCCGAAAAACTCCTAGCAATTTGTGTACTAATTACTTTCTCCGTCTTCTATCTATCTCAAAATAAGTGTCACCTTATCAAAACAAAAATTACTACTCCTATGTTTTTTTAACTATACATTTATACTCCATCTTCTTAGCAGTGTTCAATTTTTAGGAGCCGTCTATCAATTAAAGATAGTTTCATGAATTATGCATTATATTTAATGATTTTTTAAGAAAATATTTTTTTTTGTTAAGATGAGTACTTATGCTATATTCGATTGTTGAAAAAGTGAAAATTCATCAAACAAGAATCTAACGTTGAGACGAAATTTATTTTGTATCATAACTGAAAATAGAAAAAGCGACGTTTTCTTTTGTGAACAGAAATCTACAAAATAGGGTCTGGCAAGTTAGTTGTATTACGTGAAAGGATCATTTACTTGTCATTTCCCTCTTGAATCATGTGTGATGAACTCGATTGAATTTGTTGCTTCTAACTTTTCTTAGAGGCTAGAGTTGCAACTTATTTGGTATTGAATTAGCTCGATGGGTCACTCAGTAATCTTTTATAAAATATTTTAATTAGTCTTATAGAATTCATAAGCTTTAACTATTTTCTCAATTAGACCACTATAATGAACAGTAAAACTTATCAACTAACATTTTCTTAATTAGAATATGCGTTTCCATGAATAATGTAAAATTCCATGAGTAAAATCATAAATTTTCATATTATCTTCCCATCCTCGTCCAAACAAATCAAATATACAAAATAAGAATTATATCATTAGCTACAACTAACACAATTATTTGAATACTACAAGTTACTTAATTAATTCATTATTCATAATATTCCTGATCCCACTTTCATAAATAGACAAAATCATAATCTAAAACTTATCTAAAAAAGGATCCAGTAATAAATTATTGGTCTAACAAATTAATATTTTATAACCCAGGAAATCAAAGAACATTTAGTTGATGAAAAATTATGATTGAGACCTCAATAATAATCTTATTAATTAGCACAACGCCCACCAAACATATATAATAATTAAAAAATACAGCTAATAGTAGGTGCAACGTAGGCTGGCTCACAATTCACACTTAAGTCAACCCCTTTCAACTTATAATTAACCTATTTATTCAGTTGTCCGAATAATTATTAGTAATATCATTTGAAATGGTCCAGGACTTTAAAGTTCACCGCAATTTTTATTAAATTTTACATTAAATAATAAAGTTCAGAAGAAAATAGTACAACCAAACGTAATACAATATCGTATTAGAATTATACTAGTAACAAGTTCGTTCTCAGTCATTTCCTAATTAAGTTCACTTATTATATATAATTGACTTTTTTTTATTGAATAAACAAAAAAAACTCATGATCATAAGACTAAATTAATACTCTTGTTCATACAACAATTCACATGCATTAATATCTTTTTGGCTCAAATACATCGACAAACATTCAAATTATGACATGTTTCAAATAAGCATCTGAAAAAAAAAAACAATCCAATGCATTAAACTTTTGCTACGTGTGGGATCTAAAAAAAGTCATAACACAATGGTCTATTGTAAAAAGTTATTTCCACAACTCAAACTTAGACGTGTGATAAAATATTTCTATTAGGCACTTTTCTCGTGAATTATGGAGATTGCTATTGTGCGTTCTTCTGATTACTTCTGATCAATTCCAATGTTCTCCTTTTTTTGGATCATTTTCAGCTTATTTAATTCTACTAAACAATTGCTAGAACGAAAAATGATTTTTTTTTGTCTATTGCTACAGTACGTTTTTTAAAAAATAAATAAAATAAAATAATTGGAGTGGATTAGTAAGAAAAATAAAATAGATATCTTCTTATTTCTTATAATAAAAATAGTTTAAAATAAAATTAGATTTTTAAAAAAACATTTAAATTGATTGAGTGACTTTTTAAGTGAAATATCAATAATTGAGTGACTTTCTAAGTAAAATATCAATAGTTGAGTGACTTTTGAGTTATAATCATTAATTTCATATTATATTTTTGTATTTAAATGTTAAATTGTAAATTAACAATATAAGATGAAGTTAAAGATATTAATAAATATCAAATTTTGTATGGAATATATTGTAATTCTTATCAAATTTGGAGAGTAGTTTTCTAAAATTAGTTGACTTAACTATGATTATGATATTTATTCATATGATATAATCTTGACCTTTAAATTATAAATATAATACATGTCTTTAATCTAAACGTGCACTTGACGAAATGGAGGAGAGCCAGATTCATTATAAATGGTAAACTTATTTACTCACACATAAACATTTTTGAATTTTTAGTTTGAAATGTTTATAAAAATATTTATCATGTGTTAAGATATTTAATTGAAACATGTTATAGTTTGGGCTAATAAATGAAATATGTATGTATTATACTTTTTTGTTTTTTCTCCCAATGATGCGTTAATAAAATAATGTTAGTAGTACAATAATTTTGACCATTAACTTGGCAAGTAAAAATCCCTCAAAAGCTATATCCACGTGTGTACGTGGTCACCAGCTGTACCGTCGGGCCCACCATCATTATTTCTCGCGCCAACCAAAATACCTTTTTTTATTGTTGGCAATAATAAAATCGCCACCATATCCTCCTCCTCTAAAAATAAAATACACTATAATTATGTTTCCTTATTACTCTTTATATATAAAAAAAACTGTGTCTCGATCTCAACTATTTTAATCATCTATCTATATCTCTTCCGTTCTACTCGCCCCAAATATTTCGCCTTAATCCACAATTATACTCTGTTTCATTATTTTTAATAGGAAGGAAGGAAGGAGCAATTTTTTGGAAGAGAGCACCCAGATCGATAATGGATGTGTTTGAAAAGAGAGAAATGGCGGCGGAGAAAGCAAGAGGAGGGGAGGAGGAGGAAGAGGGAGAGGGAGAGGGAGAGGGGCAGAGGTTGTTGTCGGAAGGGGTGACGGTGGTGGATTTTGATTTGTTGTGTTCCACGGTGGCGATGCAAGCACAAAAGGGGCAGTGGGTGAAGTTGAATTTGAATGGGGATGAAGAAAATGCTTTGGGTTATGATTATGGTGGAGGGGTTTTGAGGATGTGGGAAGGAGAGCTTTTTTGTGATTGTCTTGACGACCGTCGAATTGCTTTTCAGTCTGTTTGGTAAAGTTTTTTCCTCTAGCTTTTCTGTTATTTGTTTTCCCATCATTTTATTATGTGGGTTTTGGATTTTCTTACTTTCATTGTCTGTTTGTTTCCTGGTCCTCCATTTGTACTTTTTTTCGTTTATTTGGTTTTGTGAATGAAACTTCAAAAACTGGTTTGTTTCTCTCTCCCCGCCGGCCGGTGGAAAACTGGGGGGCTGATCTCCTTTCCACCGCTGGCCGGTGAAAAAGGCGCTGTAGCTTTTCAGTTTCAAGCTAAAGTTGCGTGCACTCTTCACTTTTGATGCTGCAAGTACTTTTGGAGAATCTGACATGCACCCGTTTGACAATTTTAAAGAGTCCGAAAAACATAGGTTTCAAGTTGAGATAGATTGTGGTTGTTTGATTGATTTTTAGTTTTATCTGATTTTGGTTTCTCTATGGAAAATCCAGGATTGATTTTATCTTGTCGTCATTTCCTTTTGTGTAATAGTTAGCCTCAATTTTGTAAGGCAAACCTTTTTGGGAAGATGCAATTGATTTCAGTTGATAGGGAAAATTAATTGACTTATAGTTGAACAATTCATTTCCTACTATAAAGTTGAATGTTTTATTTGCAATTAAACTTTTGCTCTAGTTCTTAATTCATCATCAATTAAGTGGTTTGGATTATGATGCTAATTTTAATTTTTCTTCATGTATTGCAGCTGCCCCTGGTACAGATTTGGAAAGAATATGAAGCGTGCTGGTTTCGGTTCCTGCTTTCTTCAGGTCAATATTTTTCACATTTAAATCCGTTTTAGTTGTTGACCTACCCACCCCCTCGTGGTCAAAGTCATCTTTAAATTTGTTTCTGTTATAGTGATTAGCTATCTCCTCTTTAAACTATGGTTTACTAGTTCGCAGCAATCTATCTTATATTGTTAATTACTTGGTCAACATAGATTGGTTAGGACTAGAAGGGTCTTAATGATTGTTTATTATATGCATACATATTAATGTGGAAAGAAATATATTGCACTCTTAGTTTCATTACACAATGTCTGGTTTAAATGTTTAATGTTACCTGGTTTCGAAATGTTGGTAAAATTAGATTGGAACTGAAGAAAATTTTACTGCTTAGTACCTTAGCATTGATTTGTCAGCCTTCCATAAAATACTCGTGCACTGAAACAAATTTATACTGGTCTGCAGGGATCTATTTATTTGATTCTCACTCTTGTTGCTCTCCTAAGCATTCTGGCGTTCATTGTCACAAAGAAGCACTGCTTTTTATATGTTGGTGGTGCTTTTATAATCTTAGTTGGAGTATATATGGGTTATCACCGCACAAAAATGAGAAACAAGTTCAATATCAGAGTGAGTACTTTAATCCCTATTTTCGCTTTTACTGCTACTTTTCAGTTCTTCCTGTTTGATCATATTCCTAGAGTTGCACAAACTATTTGTGGGAGTTAGTTGAATTATCGTATCGGTATAGCTTGTTATCTTTCTCTAGTTTTAGTAATGGTTTTCTGCAGTCCAGTTTTTACAAATAATAATCTATCTTCGGTTTTTTCTTCTTAACCTACCCTCTTTATTGGTTTTTACATTCTCATATCTTTTCTTGTATTTTGAGCTACTGAAATGCTGATGAGTGGTAACATATTTGGAAGGACAATAGTATTTTACTTGCATCTATTATTGTTTTTTCTTTAACTGTTGTGATAACTCTTGCTCTTTTAATACTTCTTCAGGGTGATAGTTATTTGGATGATTGCATCTTCCATTTAACCTGTCCATGCTGCACCTTATCTCAGGTTTGTTCTATTATTTAACCTGCATTAAATGACAACAAAGTAGAGTTTCTTTGCCTGGTCGCGTGAAGTTGCTTGTTGCTTTTTCTCACCCCTCAGTCCCAAGAGAAGCTGAATAAGTAGATTGACTCAGAAAAACACAATCTAAGTCAATCGGGATCTGTAGTTTGTGAAGTTTGATGGCATATTTTGCTTTGTTAATTGATTTTGAATTCTTGTTGTTTTATTGAACAGGAAGCTAGAACATTAGAGATGAACAATGTCCAAGATGGCATTTGGCATGGTAGAGGTGATACCATATGTGTAGGAAGTTATTCTGAACTTGGCAAGACTCCATTTGAACTAAGTCCGCCTGCTATTGTGTCAACAAAGTCCTGAACCATAACTCTTCAGAGGGCTTAGGACACAAAAAAGAATGACAATACGGGTAGCAGTTAATTCTAGAGTAGAGCATCCTTCACATTGTTCTCTCCCTTGAAAAGCCAAGCCTACAAGCGCGGTCCAGAATTAGCAAGCATTCTTTTTCCAGAATGGAAGAATTTCATTAAACTTGCCCATACATACAAGGGTAGAATCTCGTATAGGTTATGGCATGCAAGCTAAGGCACAGAATGCCGGCTGTTTTTTTGGAAGCAAGGCATTTTCCAGCGTCGAAGTGGCAAAATGCTTCAGAAAGATGTGCTTCCAATTTTAAAAATGTATTGCTAATAGGAAACTTGCAAGCAATGTTGTATATATATATTATATATGTAATAATAAGCAAATGCTTCCAAAAGAATTGAGGGAGGCAGTTGCGTATTAATAACATAGTTGAAGTTCGTTTTTTTTTTTTAGGAAGAGCACAAGCTTTCGTATGTATATATTCAATTTGAGTCATAGAATGAAGAGATTCTACTCGTCTCGTGAACTAAATTCATGGAGAGAAGAATTCTCTTCTTGATCCTACTTACTAGATTTCTCATTTGTTAATGCTGTGGTTCAATTTACAATGTATAATATACTCTTTTTAGTTCTTGTTTTCTTTACCTTTCTCTAATCATTTCTAATGTACCTGATGAATTTTATGTTAAAAGGTGGAATCATGCATAACCCCTAAGGGTTTGTTTGGAAAGCCACCTGGTAATTGGAATTGGTGTAATTACTAGGGTAGTAATTACCTGTCTAGTAATTACACTGACCTGTTTGGTTGCCACAGTGTAATTACACTGTAATTACACATGTCCTGTTTGGATGCCACAGTGTAATTACACATGTTCTGTTTGGATGTCACAGTGTAATTACACATGTTCTGTTTGGATGCACAATTGCAATCATAAAATTATAATAAATTTTAAAAATAAAAATTAATTATTTAAAATTTATACTAGACAAATAAGAAACTTTATAAATGACATTAAATTAAATATTTAAGATATATATTCTTTTTTGAAAATATATTAATTAATAAACATATTTTCTGTAACTAATATTATGAAAAAAATAATTGATTTATATTTTTTCAAATTAATATATTTCAATTGAATTGATTGTAACAACTAAAAGTATAAAATTTCTACGAACATCGTGAAATGCATGTTTGATAAAAAGAATAATATATAAATAAAATGTCATAAATTATTAAATGTTTGACAAAAATATAATTTATCAAATCTAATTAAAAAAATGACGTGCAATGTAGATTCAATATTACTAAAACAAATGAAACTGAAAATATAACATAAGTTATAAATTCAAAACAAAATTTTTAACATAATACTCTTATAACAAATTTCAACATAGCAATAAATATGATTTAGTTTTAGTTTTTCTTAATAAAGAAAACGTAAGTCTATAACCTTACTTAACAATAAATTCTATTTTAATTTAAAAATTAGAATATAATAAAATTATGCTAATGAGAAAATAAGCATGGCATAAAGAAATAGATAATACGA
>JAJOOS010002191.1:0-36327 GCA_029582725.1 Solanum chiquidenum
GGACACAAATTGATCTTGCAAGAAAATCAATTTTGTCATCAATATGATCAACTAGTGTTGGTACTTATGCTTAACAAATATATTATTTCTAAATTTAAAGCTAAGTGTCAACACTAGATGGACACAAATCGATCTTGCAAGAAAATCAATTTTGTCATCTATAGGATCAAATAGTGTTGGTACTTGTGCTTAACAAATATATTATTTCTAAATTTAAAGCTAAGTGTCAACACTAGATGGACACAAATTGATCTTGCAAGAAAATCAATTTTGTCATCAATATGATCAACTAGTGTTGGTACTTATGCTTAACAAATATATTATTTCTAAATTTAAAGCTAAGTGTCAACACTAGATGGACACAAATCGACCTTGCAGGAAAAATCAATTTTGTCATCAATTGGATCAACTAGTGTTGGTACTTATGCTTAACAAATATATTATTTCTAAATTTAAAGCTAAGTGTCAACACTAGATGGACACAAATTGATCTTGCAAGAAAATCAATTTTGTCATCAATAGGATCAACTAGTGTTGGTACTTATGCTTAACAAATATATTATTTCTAAATTTAAAGCTAAGTGTCAACATTAGATGGACACAAATCGATCTTGCAAGAAAATCAATTTTGTCATCAATAGGATCAACTAGTGTTGGTACTTATGCTTAACAAACACATTATTCCTAAATTAAAGCTTAATATCAACACTAGATGGACACAAATCGATCTTGCAATAAAATCAATTTTGTCATCAATAGGATCAACTAGTATTGGTACTTATGCTAAAGAAACACTCGATGGACACAAACATATTATCACAAAATTAAAGCTAAGTATCAATACTAGATGGCACAAACACATTATAGAAAACAATTGTACTTGAACTTTAGAAATTTAGAAGCACCAAACCTTATCTCCTACTTTGATGAAAGAAGCAGTATAGTCTTGTATCAACTTCTTTAGATGTTGAGCTTCCTCAGGTGCCTAGCACGAAAAGAAACAAATGTTAATCAACTCATCGAAAGTAGTGTGAGAATTGAGAACAAATGCTGAAAAACATAGCCAAAAAAAAGACTAGCTCATGTTTGAACAGGAACAGGTAACAGATGAGAGCAACAAAATGCAAATGGGAAGGTAACAAAAGATGGGGAAAAAAACTAGGATGAATCGAAGAAACAGAATGCAACAGTGAAACAAATAAGATTGTGAGTATTATGCTTCTTAAAAAATGAAAAGAAAGTTAAACATAACATACCAATACCTCTCATGTATGCTTGAAAACTATATCATGTTTAAGTGTAACTTCAAAGTACAATATTGATTCTAACTCTACATATTATGAAATAGAAAGGTCTTGCCAGCCCTATTACTCAAAATACTTAAAGAAGAACCAGATGTCAAACTGAACTAGTTCATATATATATGTAAACAAATTCGACATATATAGAGGTAAAGTAGAATAGTAAAGGAACAAAGAGCTCATTTGAACGGGCTTGTAAGTTGAGCCGTAAGGTAGGATTTCTAGCTTGTAGTTTCGGACCTAATAACAAGTACTTAAAAGCACCTTTAATCTTACTTAAACACTATAAAGTGTCTTGAAAGGAGCAGCTAAATAAATCTTTCCCAAATAGACTCTAAGTATGTAAGATGTCGCTGATGAGTTGATCATTCAGAGTATTCAATCTTGTAATTCAATTCCTACCCAATTATGCTTCAAAATGTGCATGAATATCCACCACAATCTTGACAAAATAGTTTCGTTAACTCAAACTTAATACTCACAAGATTTAAAGACAAAAAGTTATCGTTTTCAATGACCACCTGTTCTTTTGATCTATAGAAAGAAGGTCTAATCTTGTTTTTGATATTTTCTAAAGCATAATAAAGATTTGCTAGTTCACTGTATTGTAAGTCCAAAGAGGTACACAAATCTCTTTTAAAAAAACAAGAGCCCAAACAAATTCTGAACAAACATAGGAACCTTAGATGGTGAAATATAAATTGAACTAAGTATAATAGTACTCTAACTTTGAAATGCTTCAACCAAATGGAAACAAAAGTGGTCTGTTAGGAACATGAAATCAGTGACTACGACAGAAAATATCACTCCAGCCAAGAAACAATGCCCTAAAACATGGCTACAATCATTTTTCTTTCCCATTGGTTACTGGACAAACAATCTAGCGATGAGCTAGTCTGAACTGAGTTTTAAAAATTCTAAAAATTCACCTTGAGTAATAAGGTTGGGGATGGTGGCGCGAACTGAGAAAGCTGCTGATGGAGGCGGTGCCGGTCGGGATGGAGGCGGCGCTACCTCATACTGCTGCTGCGACCACCCTTGACCTGCTGCTGCTGCGGAGTCAGCGACTTGCTGCTGCTGCAGAGTCAGCGCCGGTCGAGGATGATGGCGTGGCGTGGCGTGGCGCCGGTCGGGGATGGGTGAATGTTAAATTAGGTCTTAGGCCTAACTCACACCCCAAAAGCTAGCTCAAAGGGAGGAAGATTGCCCAAACCTTATAAGGAGTTCATCATCTCATTAACCACCGATGTGAGACTTTTGTCATTCTTTAGCACCCCACCTCACGCTCAGTGCTTAGCATCTGGTGCGTGACAATTTTAATTTTGGGCGCCCCAGAATCGGGTGAGACGGGCCCTGCTCTGATACCATGTTAAATTAGGTTTTAGGCCTAACTCACACCCCGAAAGCTAGCTCAAAGGGAGGAGGATTGCCCAAGCCTTATAAGAAGTTCACCATCTCATTAACCACCGATGCGAAACTTTTGTCATTCTTTAACAGTGGGGATGGACGCCGATGGAGTGGGTCGGGGTGAGAGAGGAGTGAGAGATGACTTAGGATTTTAATTTTATCGATCAACAGAAGTTTATAAATATCAAATTTATATAAATCTCCTTGAATAAATCATCGATATTTCTTTAATTGATAATGTATTTCATATCTGAACCACTAATATATAAGACTTGATTTGTTAAACTACTCGAGGAGTATATAATTAATCAACGTATTTCATACTCCGGTGAATTATCCTTTACATGTCATCATTGCCTACGATATGATCACTACACTTGACATCCATTCAAGATCGAACGTATATAATGATCTTGATAGAACTTGCTTTGTAAAGTAATTTACGATGTTCTATTGTCTATTTCATAAAATAAGATAATATCACATTGAAGGTTATACGTACAAATAATTAAACAATTAATTATATAAATATAAAATTTATAATTAATTGTTATCATGACATTTCTACGAGTATTATCTCGCATTTCATACTCAAATGGATTATATGTTAGTTCTTCACCTCTACAACATTACATGAAATATTAAGTTCATGATTTGACGACAGACTGATAGAATTTGTACATTACTCTAGAAACATAAGTATAATTATCTCCTAATTCTTATCAACGTAGTTTCATACTCTAAATATGAATTATTGATGTTTATTTGTTTATTCCACGAATTCTAACTTTTTATTTATAAAATTATACAAAATTGTTACACTTTTTGAAACAATTAATTATTGTAGGTGTAAAAGGAAAATTTAGTATTATGCACAATCGCAAAATTATGATTAATAGAAATATTTTTAACAAACCGACCTTCGGATGTCACTTTTATTGAAAGTAATTAGATTAAATAAAAAATACCGACCTCATGAGGTCGGTATTTTATATTAATTTATTTTTTAACTTATATAAAACTGTCATCCAGAGGACGATTTATTTAAAGTTAATTGAAAATATTAATTTATTAATTTTCTGGAAGTCACTATATAAATATTTTAATGAAAATTAATTTAATTACATACTATTTAATTTTACCGATTTCCGGAAGTCGGTATTATAAATTTTTTTATTTTTTATTTTACACAAAACCATCCTCCGGAAGACGATTTAAATAAAATTAATTCAAATTTTTTCTCAAATTTGTTTTTTATATTTAATTGAGAAAAAATAAAATATTATTATTTATTTATTTAATACCGACATCAAGAGGTCAGTTTTTATTGTAATTCATTTTTTCGGGAAAAATGACGACTTCCAGAGGTCGGTATTTGGTTTTCCCGTTTTATTTTGCATAAAAACTGAGCCGTTGTAGTCAATTTTCTAAAGTTTTTTTTATCTTTTTATTCTTTTTTAAAATATCAACTTTCAAAGGTCGAAAATTATCGACTTCCATTTGAGATCGGTAATTTTTAAGTCGATATTCACTGTTTTTTTAGTAGTGACTCTATAAGAAGAATTATTGCTGAGCCACTTTGCAAATTGTGTAAATGCCCAGAAACTTCCAAACACACATTTCTTCAATGCAATACAAACGTAAACGTTGGGGTAAACTTGGCATGACAAATGAAACTGATAAAATTAAGGGAAACTTTCACAAATAGCCATTATAATAAATTTAATTATGCTCCATAATTATAGTTTGCATATTTACGGGTTATAGCTATAGTTTAAGCTGCCTCATTTGTATAATTTGCGGATTTGTATAATTCGCAGGTTTGTATAATTCGCGGGTACATTTGTATAATTAAGTTATTTTTGTATAAACTCGAAATAACGAATTTATACAATTACAAACATCAGAAGTGCAAATAGTTATACAAATTATATCATACAAATTCTGAATTATATAAAAGTTATACAAATTATATTATACAAATTCCAAATTATACAAATGCGCGATTATACAAAACTAAAAAGCTGAGTTATATAATTATAGCTAAAAGTAAGCTGCGAATTGTAATTAAGATAAACTATAGCTATATTAAGTAATTAACTAGTATATATTTGCTTATACGCGTAATTTTCCTTAAAATTAATAACTCTAATGGTCATGATTGGATCAACAAATGTATGAAACTATCTACACCTAAGATGAACATCTCAATCCATTGGGAAGATGCCTTTCCTTTTTATTTGTGGAACATTTAGTTAACACGAAACCACATGTAGCTACTTCTGTTTGTAATGATGCATAATATATTAGGAGTAATAAATAAGGTCGTTTTTAACCCAAAAAAATATACTCGTAGACAAGCTACCTACTACTTGGAAGAAACGATTGTTGAAATTTGTGCTAATTCATGAAAAATTAATGAAAGAGTTACACTGTCTCTAAAAGTTTTGTACTATTGAACTGTTGTGGCTACCTCGTGGAATTGAAGTTAAGCATTCCTTGTAAACTATAACACTCAAACTTGCGGGAAAACCATGTAAAATATGTTCCTTTTCTTCATTGGAATTAATATCATATGAAATAACATGTCCATTTTTGCTTTGAAAAAGCAATATATTATTCTTCCAAACAGCTAGCGGTGATTCAACAGGAATAACTCTGATTGTGTTTTTCAATATCCATGACTTGCTTACACCGTACTCCTCCATCACCCAAACATGAACTTTATCTTTTATTGGATCAATTGGAGACATTGGGTTAGGGTAAGAAATCAATGTCAGAGACTCCCTTAATATTACAAGACCATAATATTGCTCATTGGTTAGAATATTACAAACATCAGGCATTTTTAAAATACGAAAAATCTCAGTGCACATGTCAAAACAAAGAATAACCATCGAAATATCTGTAGTTGCAAACCAATGAACCACTTCCTTGTATAACATCTCAGAACAAGGTAACCAATAAATCAATGGCAAATTTACATGTTCCACTTCTCTCCAACAATCCATGCTAAAATCATAAACATCAATTTTACTTTCTTTTGGACCAGGATAATCATCCCAAGGATTCCAAAATACTTCAGAAATCCTAACAATTTTATAGTATTTTGCAATGGAGTCGAACCCAAATCCAATCCCTTCAACGGAACGATGAAAACCTTGTGGACAACCAAAAGGGCTAGGTGGGATCAATCTGAAATTTCTAGTTGCTGGATTGAATAAGATTATGGTTGTCAAATCTGTTAATACAGTCAAACCATGACAAGGACCAACAAGTGGATAAAAAGTACAATTAAAATTGGAGGACATATATGTTATGTTTATATCTGGAAAAAGAGGGTTAAAAGCATCATCATCACCAGAAAGAAAAGACAAAACATTTATAAATTCATTTGGTGCTTCTTTGATGGAATGCTTGAAGAGAATGAATTCATGTTCTATGGTTGTTTGATAGTTGAGATGAAGATGCATAAATGTGGTGGATTGTATGAGAGCGTACCAACTTTTAGAGATGCATTTTAATCGTATAAGGGATTTTACTGGAAACCTTACTAGTATATTACTCACCAAATCCTCCGGTAATTTCTTTATTATTCCATTCACCATTGATCCTTTATTCTCATGAATACGCACTGAATTGCATTGTTCTTAATGGTGATTGATTGTATAGTAACAACTTTAGTGCCTTGAAAGAAGATTTTTCATCACATGTTTAGCTCTTTAACAAACAAAGTTTTCAAACGTCCAATTTTGTGATTTAGAGTGTTCCACGGAGAAAAAACTAAAACAAATTTAGAGGTATAATAACTATATATGAAAGTTCCATTTACTATTATATATCATACAACTCTTTCAAAATAAGCACACCATAAGATGTTACTCCCTCTGGCCTCTAGCTGTTTAAATTTATGTAACTAGTTATTTTGTGGAGAGCCAAATTGACACCTTCTTTAATCATAATTGTTGTAAATTCTTTTTAAATAATTTGAATTGTTAAATATGGTACAGGTCCTTGATACATTTTACGTAGTTTCTAAAACTGAAAATCTTATTTCAGAAATACTAAAGACACCATATCCAAATTCACATACAAATTTTACTAGTTTGATCCTAGTAAGATGCGACACATAAATTGAAATTAAAAAAAAGTATGTGATTATTGTTCCTCCTGTTAAAAAATATTGGACAGATATTTCAAATGGGACAAATCGTAGAAAATTATTGTCAATTTTGTTTTTACCCCAGATACGACTACATCATTTATTTGTTCTGAAAATTTTAATAGGATATGGATTCATATTTCTTTTGGATTTCATATTTGCATCCAAAATTGTAGAATCAAATTGTACTCATGTAAATTTTGGTTGCTTTTATATTCATAAACTAATTTGGACTATTCATTATCGATGGAAAATTTTATTGGGAGGGGTCCATCCCTAAGGGTTAATTAGTTTATTAGTTCATTAGTTCATAGCTTATCCTCCTCCTAAACCTTACCTATAATGTGTAAGTACGCCATTATGAATATAGAAAAATGTGTTTTTTCTTTTCCAAAACTTATCAATAATTGTTCATTTTTCGTGACAAAAATTACATGCAAACAAAAAAAAAATTCCCCTTGAGATGTCCTCCAAAATATGAGTTGATACCATTTATTAACTAGTTTTGGTGTGGCATTTAATATTAATAAAATATATCATATGTCACATTATGCATCATGTTATGTCCATTGGTGGACATTACATTGTGTCTCTTTACTATTATCAATTATGTAAGAAAGTGGTCATTAGTTGTTAGTAATTTATGTAACCATCAACTCTTTATTTCACCCATTATTCAACCTAATTATTCTTGTAACTTCTATAACCTTTGGGCCATTCATTTGCCCAATTTACTATCCACTATCTTCCTATTTATTGCAAGGAAGAATTCCTCACCTATAAATAGTGTATGTGGTCTTACTCTGTGTTGATGAGAACAAGAGAAGTACTAGAAAGTATAGAGCGAAAAAGATGAGTAGTATTGTATTGTGTCTATCAAGATTAGTGTAGTGAAAGAGAGAGTTGAGACTTTAAAAAATATTTTAAGTCTTCAATTATATTCACTATGTACAAGAGAGGATTTATATGTTGAGGGAAGATGTTCTTATGTGGAGCTTTGGACTCTTCAACTAATCTAGAGTTGCTTGAGTTGTACAACGTTGTTGGATTGTTGTATAATGGAGGGGACAAATGAAGAGATATACTGCTGGATCGGTATAGATTATACGGCAGTGGACTTGAATCTCCTTTGAGAGTGAGACACCACACCTCATCCTAAAGATTTGTTTATTCATTTTTATCAATTTATTTTCAACCATAATTTATTATATTTATGGTATATTACACCAACAATTACCATTAAACACAAAATTAAAGTATCATGGACATGATTTTATCATTAGTGATGTACCCAATTGGTGATATACTAGTTTTTGTAAATTACTAAAAAATTGGACGAAAAATAATGTTGGTCGTAAAAACCATGTTGATACATTAGATCAAGTGCAGTTGTCTTTGGACACACTCTCTATAGCAATGCGATTTTTGGCCGCCTCATATTTCTAACCTTATTGTCTCGCTGGAGATGGCCAATCCAGCCATTTCAGTCAAATTCATTGTCTGATCAGGGATCTCCCCTTTAATTTTTTTTATACTCCTTTTCCTATTCTTTCTCACGAGATTAATTGGTAAGGGGGACACTCCCAAAATTTAATTTGAGAAATAGCCACTTAAATTTTTTTGATTTAATTTTTAGGTTACGGTTAGAAAAAGTGAAAAAGTGGAGTTGGGTTATGGGTAATTAACCTTTTCATCACTTTAAGAACTTGGGGATAAAAATACAAGTATATAAAATATCATTTTCATCCCAACACTTCAACATTAAATAAATTCATCCCTCCAAAAAATTAAATTACAATCCCAAAGAATATATAAAAATAATTAATAATATTAGGTAAACATTTTCTGAGGAAACCTCAGAACATTCTCAGAGAACTCTTCGTCTTCCATAAACCTGTTTTACCGAAATCATCAACCTCCATAAAACTGATCATTCTCAAACAAAACTTCAATCTTCCATTATTGAAAACATAAAGAAAAGTGAGATCCTATAATCGTTCCTGAAAAACGAAGTGGAGTGTGTGTTTTTCATCAATCTTCTTTCCAAGTTCAGTTGAATCTTTTTCAATCTTCTTTCCAAGTTCAGTTAGATCTTTTTCAATCTTCTTCCTCTCAAGGAAGTTTAATCGTGTTTTCAATAACTTTTAGCTTATTTGATTTTTTTATTGCAATACTGTATATTCTCTTGTCTCTGTCTCTTGTTCGTTGTATTTTATTCCTTTGTATCTCCTCATCTTAAATTGTGTAATATATGTTCTTCAATTGCTTATTCTATACTTTTCTTATTTTCCTGCCATTTATGCTATTTTTATCTTTGGAACTAAGTCGGCCTATGCCTAAAAAATACCGCTTATTGATACTCATATTACACCTTTTGCATCATGCAGAATATAGTATGACTTCGCGCTGTTTATTTTGGCTTCGTGCGGAGCAACATTTTAGATTTTGAGACTGGGTGAGCTCCTTTATTTTGAATTAGTGAAGACTAGTCATTATTTTGCATACGAAGACAATTTTGTATATATTTTTATTTGTAATACCTTGTACGCCTATTCTGATTACACGCTCGACTACTGAGTGATGTTTGATCTTGGGGTTATTTTTTACGTGTATATATGTTTTCTTCTCCTTCTTCTATTTTTTTTATTGTTTCCCCATTCCCCTTATGTTTTCTTCTTCGTGATAGTCCGTTAATCATGGTCCCGGATGGTTTGACTTTGCTATATGTGGGATGTAGTCAGTGCCATGATGAACTGAGAAATATTGGATCGTCATGTTGAGTATAATTATATATAGACCATCATTAGCAAATTATTTTCCTTTATTTTCTTTCTCCATTTCAACACTTTTATCAAGTTTTTTTGTTCACATCTGTTCATTTTGAACCACTTTAATCCTATACATAAAATATACAACTAAGCATAAGCAATATAATTAGTACTCAAAAGGTTATAATAATGCTAAAATATGATGCAAATATTGACTAAATATATGTATTTTTAGTAGAATATCACACTCTTTAATAAAAAAATAAATAGGACAAATTTTAAATCTAATATTTTACTCTTATTTATGTCTTAAGATATAATCAACTTTAACTTGATATTTACTCTATCATTAATCTGTCAATAACAATAATTACTTCTTAAGGTAAAATGAGAAAAACTAATTACTTTTATCTTAAAAAATTATAAACAAAAATACTAATAACAATATTGAAAAAATCACGAAAAAATAATTTGAGGTGAATATAGTATCGTTCTAATTCATAAGGTAAAAAGCTTGCAGAATCATACGTTGTACAAAAGTTTTGAACTTGCGCGCTAATTTATAAGTTTTATCTTGGAATTGGAGTCGAGCATTCTTTGTAATTTACAGCTCTCATACTCTTTATACACCCATGTATATTCAAT
Source organism: Solanum chiquidenum (assembly GCA_029582725.1). Classification (NCBI taxonomy): domain Eukaryota; kingdom Viridiplantae; phylum Streptophyta; class Magnoliopsida; order Solanales; family Solanaceae; genus Solanum; species Solanum chiquidenum. Next base: position 10,284 of record JAJOOS010002191.1, read on the forward strand.
TCCTTGATTTCATCGGAGTTGAGATCATATGACATCAAATATCTACTTTTACTTTGAAAAAGCAATATATAATCTTTCCATACTGCTAATGGGGAATCAGTAGGAAGACCAATTATTGTGAATTTTCTAATCTAAGACTCATAAATATTGTAATCCTTCATCATCCAAATTTCCATCAAATTTGTTGTTGGATCAACCATGGACCCTTCACAAGGGTAACATAACAAGCTTAGAGACTCATTCCAAAGTAGGAGGCTATGAAGTGTGCCATTTAAAAATTTGTGACTATCAGGTATTTGCATATTGCGAAAATTTTTGGTGGTCATGTCAAAGCAAAGGATTTTATCTTCTTCTTCAAAGAACGCAATCCAGTGGTAAACTCCCTTATAAGACTCCGAAGAATTTAACCAAGATAATATAGGTAACTGTTGATTCACATGATCCAATTCTCTCCAAATATCAATACCTAATTCATAAACCTCAACCTTTGTCTTTCCATCTTCAATGTACCCGAAACCATCTTCCTTTTCTTTTTTTTTAAACAAGCCACCTCAATGGTGGGGGGTTAATTAGGCAGACCCTACCTGTTCATATCTTGAGCAAAAAGCTTTACAAGAGGAGGAATATGGTCCTTTCCTCTATGTGGAATAATGAGAATGAACCTCTCATCCTTGTACAAAAAATGTCCTATGCTTTGGTTACATAAGATAATTCTATCTATAACCAGATAGTCGTGATAGATATTTTGAGCAGCTTGTCCTCGATGGATAACAACACATATACAGAGTAGGCTCCAGCAGATCATGTTAAGAAATTGAAGTGTCCTTTTCTCACTCTGATTCTGATATTCGGAAGACCATCTTGATCATTCTTCAGTGCAACTTTAACTTGTCTCGGCAAACAACAGGCTGAAGTGAAGAAAGCTTCATGTTTCTCTGTCACTCCAATATTGGCTAGTGCGTCAGCTACACTATTTGCTTCTCTAAAGCAATGATTAATCTGAAAATTGCCTTCTTTCATGATCTTTGTTATTTGCATAACAATATCTTGCATTTGCCACATCATAACATTCTTACCCTTTATCATATCAACCATAATCATAGAATCCGTCTCAATAATGACATTATGTAAAAGATTAGTAGCACACCATTGAAGACCTTTTAGTATAGCCAATCCTTCAGCCATGTTGTTACTACAATTACCAAAATAGGTCTGAAATGCCATATTGATATTACCCTGATGATCCCTTAGTATACCACCACCACCAGCCTCTCCAGGATTACCTTTTGAGCATCCATCAGTGTTCAACTTGAGGTAATTATCAGGAGGTTCTCTCCATTTGATAAACTTGATATTCAAGACATGGTTGACTCTTTCAATTTTGATGCACAACTCCTTCCAGTTTCCTGCAAAGTTAAGGCAAGGAAATTGTTTGTTGAGTATAAGCGTCATCAACCATGTAACCCGCTCAATAATTATATAGGTGGACGCCTTAATGCCTTCAAATCTAGCATTGCATCTGCTTTTCCATATCTCCCAGCACAATATAGTAGGAATACATTGGTGCATTGTCTCCTGAATTTTATTGTTTGTCTTTGTCATCCACCACTGCATTACCATAGCTTTGATAGATCCTGTGTGAATTTTGATCCCACAATAATTACCAAATTTTATCCATAATTATGCAAGATCACCATCCACAAAAAGATGTTGAATGTTCTCTTCATGATGTGTCTTGCAGCAATTGCAAGCAGAGGGTCCATGAACTTTAAATTTTCTGACTTTATCATCTGTTGCAATTCTCCCTCTCATAAACTTCATCATGAAAAAAGCCACTTTGAAGGGAATTTTTGGGTGCCATATGCTATAAGCAGTCAAAGTGGAAGGTTTAGCATTTCTAAGCATCATGCTTGCAGATTTACAGGTAAACTTACCATTTGGTTCAGCAGTCCAAATAATTTTGTCATGTCCTTTGTAAATTTGAATTTGAAGAATGTCATTAACAATGGAAGAAAGTAATTATTGCCCGAGTTTAAGCTCATTTCAATTACCATTAATAATAAAATCTGCTACCATGACTTTCTTGGATTTAGTAGCTAGATGAAGAAGCTTGGCCAGCGCACCCTTTCCTGTCCAGTTTTCCCACCAGAAGGATATATATCCATCACCAATCCTCCAAATCATATAAGGTTCACATCTATCTTTAATGCTCATTAGTCTTCTCCAAGTATGGGATTGATCATGCTTGTCTTTCCTAGCCACATGATGCATTCTCTTACAATACTTGGCCTCGAGAAATTGTTTAATGAGAGAGTTTTCAGTTCTGAAGTTCCACCAGTTCTTAGCAGAGAATGCATCACAAAAACTCTGGATACTTTTAATACCTACACCTCCTTCATGAGTAGGGTAGCAGAGATCTCTCCACTTAATCCAATGGTGCTTGTTTTTACCATGTGTATCCCCCCAGAAAAAATTAGCCATCACCATGTCCATCTGTTTAATACTGGTTTTTGGTGGTTGAATAACTGCCAGAATATGCATAGGCAAAGATGATAGAATCGCCTTGGTCATTACTGTTTTTCCCCCAATGCTAAGAGTTTTAGTGTGCCACCCCATAACTTTATTAGATATTTTCACCACCATATCATTGAAGTAGCATATTTTTTTTCTTCCCACAAATATAGGGCTTCCCAAGTAGGTAAAAGGGAGCTTTATATTAGAGAATCCAGTAATAGCCTTCACTTCATTCTTGAAGATATCTGAAGCTTTGGGGTGAACAATGAATCCAGACTTGCTCTTGTTAATCTTCTGGCCAGAAATTTTTTCATATATGTCAAGTTTATGCATCATCATAGCCAGGGAGAGTGGATCTCCAGAGGAAAACAAGATTGTATCATCCGCATAGCATAGGTGAGTCATGATAGGACTGTTTTTATCAACTTGGAACGGAATGAAGTTATGATTTATCAAGCTGTCAAGTAACCTGGTGAGCAAATCGGCACCAATCACAAAAATTGATGGGGATAAGGGATCCCCTAGCTTGAGCCCTCTGTTGGATTTAAAGAAACCATGTCTGGTTCCATTAATATTAATGGAATACCAGTTATTGGATATAAGCCTCCAGGTCATATTATTCCATGCCTCTGAGTACTTGTATTAAATAATTCCAAGAGACTCGATCATATGCTTTTTCCATGTCAAGTTTCATTATCACATTGCTATTAGGTTGTTTACCCTTCATGTTGTGAGCCATCTCTTGTGTCAGAATGATGTTTTCAGAGATTGATCTCCCTTTGATAAAACCAGTTTGGTTTGGAGAGATAATCTTGCTCATATAAGGAATCAGTCTGTTGCTCAAAATCTTTGATATAATCTTGCAGGAGAAGTTGCTTAGACTGATTGGCCTAAACTCATTGAGTTTCTGAGGTTGTCTCACCTTAGGGATCAAAATCAAGCAAGAATGAGATATAAATCTTGGGATGTCACTTCCAGAAAAGAATTCTAGGATCATCTCATGAAGGTCCTTGGCGATCACATCCCAACATTTTTTATAAAAAGTACCATTCACTCCATCAGGGCCTGGGGAGCTCTCTGAGTTCATGCCAAAAACCACATCTTTGACTTCTTGCATAGTAGGTTCTTTACAAAGCTCTTCATTATCTGTTGTTTCTATCACCTTTGGTAAGTAGTTTAGAATAGACTCATCCTGGATTGTGTCCTCTTTAGTAAATTGTTTTTCAAAAAAGCTGATAGCTTCCTTAGCAATATCATAATTCCCTTCAATCCAGTCTCCGTTTTCATTCTTGACTTTGTTCAACACAAGTCTACTCTTCTTGGAAGCCATGACTGAATGGAAAAATTTGGTGTTCGAATCACCTTCATTATACCACTTAATATTAGATTTATGCTTCCAATAAGATTCTTCCACCTTATAATGTCTGATTAAGATGGCATTGGCTTGGTTCAATTTCATCCTATTCTCTTCAGTATTATTTCGTTGACATTGTTCTTCTATATCAGCCACCAACTTCTCCTTGTTCTTAGTATTATTAAAAATATTCCCAATGCAATTTCTAGACCACCAAGAAAGCTGTTTGGTGGTGTTTTTGAGTTTCATATGAAACTTCCACATCCAACTACCTTCAATATTTATATTCCAAGCATTCTGGACAGTCTCCATAAAACCGGGCTCATCCACCCAAAGATTCAGAAACTTGAAATACCTAGGAGGTGTATAGGTATTAGACGAGAATGAAACAAGTAAAGGGGCATGATCAGACCCTGTTTTTACAAGATGGGTAATAGTTGTATTGTTGTAACATTGATTCCAAAGATGATTGATTAAGGCTCTATCCAATCTTTTCCATATTCTTTGCTTTGGAGCCCAACCATTGCACCATGTGTACTTTGATCCAATATAACCAGCATCAGATATCTCACAATCCATCATACAGTTAATCAACGGCATACTTTCAGACATTCTATGTGGAATACCTCCTCTTTTTTCATCAGGATCTGTGATACAATTAAAATCACCTATCACAATCCAAGGAGTGTTGCAGTTTTTTGCAATATTCCTCAGTTCATCCCATAGATCCTCTCTTAAATCAGCCTCACATTTGGCATAAATCGAAGTCACAGTGATCTGACCATTCCCGTTAATGATAGTGCATGTGAGGCGTTGCTCATTATCAGATATGATATTGCATTCAAGTACATCATCACAAAAGATCCATGTTTTGTTAGAGCAATTGGCATATGCATATTGATATCCCAATCCTCTTCTGTATCTGTCCACTCTTGTATTCTTACAAAATGGCTCTTGTAAAGTTATAAAAGTAATTTTGTGTTCTCTTTTGAGTTGCTTCAATCTTTCAAAGGCACCCATATATTTTATGCCTCTAATATTCCATGAGAGAGCGCTAATCATCGAGAGCTGATAAATATCCAATTTTCCGTTTTAATTGTCTTGTATTTCGTTGAGCTCTGTCCCTTTTGCCTTTGATTGTATCCCTTCCTCCCCTAACAGAGGATTCTCCTCTAGGCGACAGATTGACTTTATCAGCAATATCTCCAAATGCAGCTGCAATTTCTTCATTTGGTTGGTGTCCTGTAAAGGCTTCTGATAGACTATTTGCCACTGCATCACTATCAGAGTCTTGTTGATCATCTGATTCTTCAGATTCAGTAGCAGAGTCATAGGTTGATTCTTCTTCCTCTTGATCTGTGTCATTATCAGAGTCTTCCTCACAAGATATATCGTTCAAGTCCTCCTCTTCTGTGTTGTTGTTCATCTCCCTCTTGTATTTGTCCTGCTGTTGCTTAATAATTTGCCCCTCAGATTCAGATTCACTATACAAATTATTGTTATTCTCCACCTCTTGTTTCTTGTTATTTCTTTTCTGTTTTTCTTTCCTTTTGATCATTTTCCTGCTTATGTTGTTGGTATTCTTCTGCTGCTCTGTCTCTTTGGTATTATTTATTCTATACTTATCAGCTTTGTTGATACTCTGAGCTAATTTATCACCAACCATTTGGTTATTGGTGTTTTGTTTCTTGGTCTTCATGGCTTGCTGATTTGTGGACACCTCATTGTTGTTAATCTTCTCTTTATTTTTCTTTTTTTTGGTAGTGTCAACCTTGGTTACATTTTTTTGCATCTCCTGTTGATTATGTGGTTGCTCCTTTTGAATCCTTAAATTTGTATTATCCTTGGTTCCTTTCTTTCCTTGATTTTCATTCAACCTTTGTTGCTTTTTTTGTAACTCCTCCTTATACTGATTACTATTTGTTTTGTCATCTATGTTGGAATGATTCTTCTTGTGTTGTTGATCAGAATTGTGTCCTTGTATCATTTTGTTGCTGGCAGCCTTCTGTTTGTCACTAGTGTTATTATTCCCTTCCTGATTGGTATGAATATTGTGTTGATTTCTAGTTTCATTTTTCTGGTGATGGCCTCTGCCTTTTCTTGTGACTGTAGTGAAACCATCCTCATTGATTTTGACTTCCTGTTTCTGTTTGTTCTCCAGTATCTCAGCTTTGCTTCTTTCATCCCTTGCCTTATTTCTGCAAGTATGTTCCTGGTGCCCTTGCAATTTGCAATATAAACAATATTCTGGGGCCGCTTCATATTCAATTTTAAGCCAAACACCATCTTCTGTACCATCCATCCTGTTATACCCCAACCAAATTTTTTCCTGTTTCGGTTTGAGAAGGTCTATCTCAACTTTTATCTTTGCCACATTTCCTCTAGACTTGGAATACGTTGCCATGTCAGGAGCAACAGCAGTACCAACAGAACTGAGCATTCTAGAGACCACATCCCATCGAAATAGATGCCATGGTAGTTGGTGAATCAAAATCCAGACAGGGGCAATTGGTGTTTCCTCCTCTGGTTTAAAATCCGGGCTCCATTTGAGAACTTTCATAGGAGAATCTCCAATATGAATATAATTTTTGAATAGAATGCGATTATAGTCTACTTCATTTGCAAAATCCAAATAAACATGTCTATTGTTAAAGTAAGCTACTTTCACAGGCTCTTTGAGATGATATCTAGTAGCAAAAGCTTTTCGAATTTCCTCCATTGAAGGTGTTGTTTTGACGAATTTTCCGACTATTGTGAGCTCACATTGTTTGGCTAAATTAACAAAGTAATCCTGTGCACTAAAGAAAACAACCGGCTTACCAAGGTGTGTTCCGTGCTTGATATCAACATGGATGATGTTCTTGGCAGCCTCTGCTAGTTTAATTCCCACGGCAACAACAAATGTTGGTTTCGATACTGGTCGTTCTATCGATTTCTTGTTGTCCGTTGGTGTAGGTCTTGTTTTACCACTGTTATCTTTGGGATTAGGTTCCATCTGGTCTGGATCTTTGTTGTTGTTGTTGTTTGCTTTGGGTTTGTCAAAATTAGTGGATATTTTTGGGAAAGAATCTTTAGGATTTCTGGGTTTGGATTGTGCTTCACCTTGGATTTTGGTTTTTCCCATGGTATCTTCTCCGTTGGAGTGTTCAATAACTTCTTCATTATTATTTTCCACCTCCGATTGGGTTTCCTCCTTCTCTTGTTCAGCATCGGATTCTATATTCTCAAAGGAAGTGGAATTTTCTGTGTTGTTTGGATTGCCGGTGGTGTTAGAATTGTCTGGATTCCGCCCGTTGTCAGTGGTGATGGGGACATATTTGTTACCGTTAATGGCTAGGTTAGCATTCTCGGCTAATTTATTTGGTGGATCTGGTGGTACAGGTGGTGGTTGGGCCTTACTTTGCCCATTTAAGTCAACTGAAGTCATTACAAAGCTAGAACAAAGATGTCTAGTGATTGTGTTGGGAATGAGGTTATCTATTTCACTGATAGTTAATCGATTGAAACCATCTTCCTTGAAAACTTCAGAAATTATAAAAATCTTGAAATCATTAATAATTGAATCAAAACCAAACCCACCACTATCAATGGATTGATAGAATCCCTTTGGAGTGTGAAAAGGGCGGGGGGAGGGGGGAGTAGTATATAATTTCTAGTTGATACATTGTATAATATTGTGGTTACTGGGTCCATCAAAGCAGTTAAACCATGTTATTGTATGTTGATATTGTTGTGCGATTGAAATGAAGATTGATGAAACTTTAAGATGGTATGAGAGTGTAAAAGGTTTTGGAGACACATTTGAATCTAAGATAAATTTTAGTGGAAGTCTCAAAAGAATATGAATGATCACATCTTCGGGATATTTCTTCATAATTCCATCCGCCATCATACAATTCTTTGTGATATAATTTCTATTGCTGTTCGGAAAATAATGCGATATATAAAGTACTAATTTTTTAGTACCTCATCTGAATTACATCCCAAAGCTTATTCTTCGCACACTAAGATCCATAACAAACTAAGCATCAGGTATTTTGTGGTTCCGAATGTGTTTTCCAGTGTAACATATTTTTCTTTTTTCTTTAAAACAGTTACATCTATTAATTTTAAATTAACTAATTTCAAATTAGTTATTTTATATATATATATATATTATACTTCTATATTACCTTAAAAGCATGACTCCCTAACTTGAATGTTAAATTATTATAATACCCCCAACTTAAAACACTCATTTTAGTATATATTCCACATTTCATATTATATTTATTTATTAATTTATTTGTTCTATATTATATTAAAAGCTGACACATTTTCACATTGATGGGTAGTGACTTTTCCGAAGAGTTGTGATTTTTTTTATAGAGTTGTGACTTTTTCGATGAGTTATGACATTTACAAAAAGTTGTGATTTTCTTGAAAGGTTGTGAGCTTATCCGATAAGGCACGATAAGCACATTTCCATACTATCCTTTAGAGAGGTTTTCTCACACTTTTAAACTATGAATTTTGTATGTTTTCTATTCTTCTTCTTAAAACAAGGAAATTGCAAGAGTTGTTCAATTATCCAATTACTTTGTTGTGGGTAAACTAGACTTATCAACAAAAATAGATGCAACAAGTAGAATAGAATAACTCAAGTTCAAACAAGAAGACTATCTAGATAGTTAATAGGTACTCATTTTCATTGCCATAAATATACTTTTGCAACAACTTCTACTTGACAAGAAGTTCAATGATTTTCTGTTGCATAAACTACAACCGACTAATAAAAGTAATGAAAACTAGAATATTTAAAGATACGGAAGTAGGTTTAAATAACTAAATAATACGGAGTTCCCATAAACTCTGAAGGTCTAACAAACAACTATTGCGCAAATTTAACCCCTAGAACTGAAAGTCATTGTACCGAAACTCTGTTAACCAACAAGTCAAAAAGCGGTGCAACCCCGAAACTAACATAAGAAAAATCTAACTAAACAGTTTGAGTTCGAAAAGAATGGACTAAACAAGGAAGGATCCATGACAGCCTAAAAGAACTGGGTCACCCTCAAATCCGATCTTCGATCAATGATTCCCTAGCTGAGGTCTATCAGTAGCCGTCTGAAGATTTCATGTACTCAACAAAGAACGAGCAAATGCAGTATCAGTACACAAATCACAGTGTACTGGTAGGATCACACGACTATTTCAGTACGCGAAACATAGGCAAACAATTACAAGACAGTAAACATACATATACAGAATACATAGATCAATTATCATTTCAGGAGCAACATACAATTTCCCAATATCAACGACAAGTAAACATGAATGTAATAATCACAGTGGTCCTCTCATGGAACCCACACCCAAACTGTTAGTGTGTCGAAACGTGACACCCGATCCAATATACATGTGTCGGAACGTGACACCCGATTCAATATCTGTACCGAAACGTGACACCCGATCCAATATACATGTGTCGGAACGTGACACCCGATTCAATATCTGTACCGAAACGTGACACCTGATCCAATATATGTGTCGAAACGTGACACCTGATCCAGTCAGCACAACCACAATCATAATCACACCCATAATGAACATTACTCATAGTCATACAATCAAGTATTAGGTTCATGACATGTAGTTGTTCATACACAATCATTTCATTAGATTCGATTCACATTTGCCTATTCACATACACGCATGCATACAATGAAGCAATTAACCAACATATATCACACAAATAGGAAATCGAACTATCACCTACCTCGAAACCAATCTTGAATCCTCCTAAGACACTTGAGCCTTCCCTTTTCGGATTCTTTCAATTTATTCTTGGTCTAAAAACAATCAATTAACGCAAGGATCAATAAACAAGGCCTAATATATCGGAATAATAATCGAACTATCAATCCATGGCCAAACCCAATATCCTATTGTTCAATTAGGGCTTTTTCCTTATTAACTTCAGGTCAATACCCTTCCCCAACAATAATTACCCTAGATTCTAGGTTCTACGAATCAAATTACGGATTAGGGGAGTAATAATCTCACCTTTAGCGCTAGAAATCATAGAAAATTGTCAAGAACTGTTCTGGATCGTCCTAAGCTCTCAAGAACGAAGTTTTTGAAGAAAATAACATTTTGGGGGGCTTTTCCCCGATTTAAGTCGTGACTTCCCGCCACAACGGCCCCGCTCTGGATGAACTAATCCCGCCCCGGCGGCTTGCACGAGACAGAAGCTCAGAATTTGAGTTCCAAACTTCCATTTCGCAACACTCCTTCAATCCTTGACGTTCAAAAACTACCCTTTCACGTCAAGATCAGTTTTGAGAGTTCTACTTGCCTGAATTCGATTCTGTAAAGCTGTACAGGCTCCTTAACGTCTTGGTTATTCACTCGTGTGATCAAATTCATAATTAAATCCCCCGTTCATTACCAGATTTCCCTAGACCTCACCTGACTCAAATTTAATCCAAGTCTGGCCTAGGCTAGAAATTTCCAAGTCACTACTTAAAAGTTTTCTGGCTCAAATTCTTTCCCCATTGACTTTTCCATAATGACGGAAACAGGTCATCGTTACTGATGAATATCTTTGTTCTTTGTTTTTTTATGCAAGACTCTCCTTTGTCTTGAATTCTAGGAAGCTTCACAGGTGCTTGAATTGATCTTCTCTAAATCATGTTATCCATGTAAGTTGTTAGCTTGGAAAGTTTCTTGTTCATGTAGACTTTGTCAAGCCTTCTATTTCTTTAGTCAAGCTTGCCAATTGTTCTTCTATAGTGGAAGTCATTTTGATATTCTTTGATGCTTGAAAAGTTGAGATGTGAGGTAGAGAATGTCCCACTGGCATGCCAATTTAATTTGTTTGCAACAAATTTCAAAGAAACGTAAAATAATTTGCAATCACAAAAAAATATGACAAAAATATAATCTTATTTATAAACATTGTGGGTACACATATGTTTCTCCTTTATTATTATCTCCTAAGTTTCCTCCGTGATTCATGGGTCATTCTTGAACATACGAGGTCATATCTTGATCTCTCTATGAATATCCCATTAATTCGGGATTATTGGGAATTTAGTTGAGAAAAACAATATTTTATGTCTTCATGGTCTCTTTGTGAATACCCAAAAGTTGTGAAATATTTGAGATGACTCTTTTAGAGAATATAATACCCTCTATATATTCAGAAGCTCGAGTTAGAGTAGAGTAGCCTCCAAGAATTCTAACTTAAATTGTAGAGTCTCAATTGGTATTGAACACGTCTTGTAAAGTGCCATAAAATTTTGATGTCTATAAATGCCCCCTACTTCAAGGCTTGCCGGAGTATAGAGTTGATGAAACTCAAAGACGAGACTTTGGGATTTTGTGCCTTCAAATTTGCGGATTTGATTTTTTAGAGAAGAGATGAAGGGTACATATGGTCCCACTAGGCATGTCAATTTGTTTGCAACAAATTTTAAAATAAATAAGAAGAATAATGTTATTTAGTATATATCAAGATTGTGAGTACAAATTTATTGATCATTTGATTCTTCTCTTTGAATTTTCTCTGTGATTTGAGGGTATTTAATGACATATTTCTCGAACTAGGATGATATAGGCCTCCTTGAAATTTATATGAATCTCCATTGATCTTTGTCAATATTTCATGAATTTGCAAAATATTCAAAATCTATTAGAGAAAGACAATATTCGATGTCTTTGTGATCCTATTTTTGAATACGCAAGAGTTATGGTATATTCCAGATCTTGATCTTTATGAATACCCAAGAGTTTATGGAATAATCGAGATTTCTTTGAGAAAGTGATATTTGTTGTCTTCATGATCTCTTTGTGAGTACCCAATAGTTATGAGATTTTTGAGATGTCTTTCAAGGGAATATACCCTTTATATAGGATGAGTTAGAGTTTAGAGTAAAATAACCTTCAAGAATCCTAAGCATAATCGAGCACGTCATGTAGACTCCCAAAAATTTCACTGTCCACACAAACTATTCTAGGTCTTTAGGTCTATCTACTACACTTTTCAAGTAATTCGAAACACAACAAAGAGATGTAGAAATATCCAAAAGTTCTTTTCAATTGCTCTTGGGTTGATTCAAAAATCTTGGGATGTGGATGATATTCTAGTGTCAATCCTTGATAATGTTCAGTAATTTGACTATAGGATGACAAAGAACTCACCTTGGATGTTTAAGAATGAGTCTAGGCAGAAATAGCTCTCCAAAACTCAAACAAGATGAAAAAGGGTTTAAAATTTCCGAAATTCAATATTTATAGAATTATTGTATTCCCTCTGTTCTTAATTACTTGTTTATTTTTGAATTGACACACCTATTAAGAAAACAATTATTGACACAGTGAATTTACCATTTTACCCCTATTAATTATAAAGTGGATAGATTAAAAATTTAAGATTTTCAAAAAATTATACCTTTTTCAAAATAATTAATTGAGAGTATAATAAGTAAAATTATTTTTAATTAGGGCATAACTATAAAATGAAAAGTTGATAAGTAAATAGGTACAGAGGGAGTAACATACAATATTTATGAAAAAGCTCTCCATATGCGGTTTTCGTATGTTGAGTTTAGAGACCAGAAATTCCGACTTTTTCGTTTCCAACAGATTGTACAACATGCGTGCCGTATGTCTGACATGCAATAACTATGTAGCTTTCATATGTCAAGTTGAGAGTCTTAAAATTTCTAGCTTTCAGTACTTTTTGAAGACCCCACATTTGGTTAGACAAATTTGAGGTAAATATGGAATTACCAACTTGTGAGTGAAAATAAATTGAAAAACATCTGTTTTTTTAATAAATTTGCAGCAAAAAGAAATAAATAATTTGGCACGGCTGGCATTTTACTTAACTAAAATAGTTGAGTAAGCAAGTTACTTACCGACGAAAAAACAAACAAAAATATTGCCGAAACTGTATTTGCTAATTGAGGAAGTAATAATATTTATAAGTCTAAAATATTTGTACTTGTGTGTCATGTTCGCGTCCACTAGGAATTGAACTTATGCTTTCTGTGTAAACTATTACTCTCAAACTAGTGGGATAGCCTTGTAAGCCTAATTCCTTCCATTCATCGGAATTAACATCATAGTAAATAAGTTGGCCTGTTTTGCTCTCAACTAGCAAAAACTGATCCTTCCAAAAACCTAATGGGGATTCAACATTAAGAGATGTTATTGTGTATTTTTTAATCCAAGACTCGCTTACACCGTACTCCTTCATTATCCAAATATGAAGAAAATCTTGTGTTGGGTCAATTGCACATCCTGGATCGTTGTAGCAAATTAACGCAAGACATTCGTTTAATACTAAAAGGCCATAACGTGACTGCCTAATAGAATAACAAGCATCTGGCATATCCATATTGCGAAAAATCTCTGTTCCAATGTCAAAACAAAGAATCACCACTTTTTCTGTACTTGCAAACCAGTGAACCCCTTCCTTGTAAATCATCTCAGAACAAGGTAAATAGTATATGCTAGGCACCTCTACTGGTTCGAGCTCTCTCCAAGAATCACTACTCAATTCATAAACATCAACTTTGCTATCTCTACCCTCAGCATAACCATAAGGAGGATCCCAGAAAACATCTGAAAGCCTTACAACTTTGTAGTCGTTCAGAATTGAGACGAACCCAAACCCAACGCCTTCAATGGTACGATGGTAGCCCTTTGGACAACCAAAAGGACAAGGTGGCACTTGTCGGTAATGTCTCGTAGCTGGATTAATCAAGACAGTGACAACGGAATCTGTTAGAGCAATCAAACCATGGCAAGGACCTATGAGATGGTGAAATAAACTACCATAATCATTTGTTAGATGTGGCACATTTAGATCTGGAAGAAGAGGAGTAAAACCATCATTACCAACATGATAAATAAAAGACAACACATTTTTAAATTGTTCTGATTCTTCTTTGGTGGAGCGCTTGAAGAGAATTAATTCATCTTTTGTAATTGTGGCGTGGTTTAGATGGAGAATCGCGAATGTGGTGGATCCTATGAGAACATATAAAGTTTTCGAGATACTCTTGAATCGCATGAGTGATTTTACTGGAAGCCTTATGAATATATAGATCTCAACGTCTTCAGACAATTTCATTGAAATTCCACACGCCATTTTTATTCTTGGGAATGAATTATATTGCACTCTTGGGAATGATGTTTACCTCTATTTTACAAATTGCAGTTCCTCTATTTTACATAATTGTAGTTCCTCATTCAAAGGAGCTTATTTGATCTGAATTGGATCAAGAAACCTAGCTACTCTTTGCATGGTCAGCTCCCTAACAAACTACTAGTTACACGTGCATTCTTTGTGGTTATAAGTAGGGGTCTTGAAATATATTAAAATGAGTTAGAAATAGATATTGAGTTAGATCTTGATCCGCCTAAGTTTATTTCGGACTGAAATGAGCTTAAAAATGGATTGGGACTTGACACGCCCAATTTGACTTGCTTAATCTCAATAATTTTATTATATTGTTATTTAAGTTTTATAATCACAATTTGAATTTGAACTCAAGAAAAAATTAAAAAAGAAGTTACAAATGAATAGATAAATCATAAAAAAATAGATAGTAATTCCTACTTTGAATATATGAACATATATTACATCAATACAAATAAAGAGTCTTAAAACGAGTTGAAATTGGAGATTAAATTAGGCTCAATTGAAGATTCTCTTAAAATTAGTTAAGACTTAAATGAGTTTAGATTGAACTAGGGATGGCAATGTGGTGGGGTGGATGCGGGGCGGGTGGGTTTAAGATAATGCGGGGCGGATTTAAGGTTGTGCGGTGTGGGTGGGATGCAGGGAGGGTTGAAGTGGGTTTTTCTAAAACTAATGTGGGGTGGGTTGAGTTGCGGGTATATGTGATTTTTTTGTGGGTTCAAACTTAATTTTAACTCTTTACATGTTACAAGAGTGATATAACATTATTTATTAAGACAATTTTTTAAAGCTACTTAAATATTCAAGATAGTAAATGAAATGGTTCAATAAAAAATAATACAATTTCTTACATGTTCTCAAATTGACCTCTGAAAAATAAATTTTTAAGTCACTATCTTATTAAATTAATTCAACTTAATGAAAAAATGAATTTATTTTATGAATTATATTTTTAGTATCAAACCTAACTAGAAAAAGAAAATATTAAAAAAATAAATTCGGGGCGGGTCTATGTGGGGCGAGGTGGGGCCGGTTGAAAAAGAAAAAAAAATGTTATGCGGGTCGGGGCGGGGCAGATTAAAAATTTAGCGGGTTAAGTTCAACCCGCACCACCCCCACACCACACCGCCCCATTGTCAGTCATAGATTGAACCACATTCAAATTATCTTGAGCTCAACCCTTACAATTATAAACAAATTAAACGAATTAACTATAATTGGGCTCATTTTTGACACCTCTAATTCTAAGGATATCCTACTGCATTTTATTTTTCTTGTCAGAACTGAAGGGCTTCGTTGTGGAGACCCTTCATAAGATGAATAATGGTGAATATTTTATTCATATAATTAATTTCTGGTTGTTGAAATTTCCAGTTTATATGCTTTTACGTCTACATTGAACATTGTCCAATCATATATAATGATATTCCACTGTTTGAAAACTTTGTATTGTATCCCACTAAGAGATACTTCCTCTTTCCTGTTTTATGTATTGCACTTTGATGAGCCACAAATTCAAATAAATAAAAATATAAATACGTAAAGTTTAAAATTATGGTTTAAATCAAGTCCTAATTTATTTAATTTTTACCACAAATAATCTCGTTATGTAAAATAAGATACTTATGATTTAGTTATTTCTAAAAATTTATATCTTTCTTGTTAGGATATATTGAAAAGAAAATGAATTAGATAAATTAGCACAAAGAGGGCAACAAATGCTGATGATGTGAATATAATAAAGATCTTAAAATGGACTCCAAAGTTTAAATAAAATGTGCTTAAAATTCAATGAATGAGGTGCCCTGTGTTGGATTGTTAGCCCCATAGTTATCCCTCCGATCATGGATAAAGCCACATCTGACAGACACAAGGTTTACAGCTGCAAGTTAAAAAAAAAAGGGTCTACCGCGGTTAAACTAAGATTTCAAATAGATCTTGTAAATCGTTTAATTCATTGTGTGGGGAAATAAGAAATCATATGTAAAGAATGAGACTTTTGTTTTAAGCAGAAAGTGGAATATTATCTGAAACATTACCTATATATTGTTATATTCCAGCGTTTTAATGATTTAAAAAATTGTGGGATCTGGTAGAAGACCTGACATGAGAGACCGAGAGTTTGAGAAAATTCAAAAAGGATAGCTGTGAAGTTGCCACAACTGTCACAACTGCATTGGTTGGTGCGCGACTACAGAGGAACAATGCCCTCGGCCAATGGTGTCACACTAGGTTGGTTGTTGATGTGTGGTATATTTTCACTAATTTGAGGCGTTTTAATTGCAGCAATTAGTGTCCTCAATAACTAATTATGTCCCAATATAATGATATATTGATATTTTGCCGCTAGGGGTGGCAGAATGGGTAACTTATATGGGTATCCACTCATATTTACCCACTTTAAATGGGTTCGGTACCCTACTCATTTAAAAATGGGTAAAAGCAAATAATACTCATATTATCCATTTAAAAATGGGTAGTTAAATAGATAAAATAGGTAAAAGATGTTCATTCATAAAAGAAAGAAAAGTGGTAAGGAGTAGGCTGGTAAAAAATAATTTTTCTTACAATTTTTTGGGGATTGGGGGAGGGGGGGGGGGGGGTGGTCAATTTTTTTAATAAGAAAAATTTAAATTTTTTTACATTTTTTTGGGGAAGGGAGTTTGGGGGGATGGGGGTGGTAAAAAAGACATTTTAATTATTTTTTTACATTTTAAATTTTTTGGGATGGGGGAGTGGGTAGGGGGTGGGATGGTAGATTTTTTTTTTTCATTTTTTTGGGAATAGGGGGGGGGGTGGGCGTTGGGGGGTGTGTGATAATTTTTTTAAATTATTTTAAATAAAAAACAAGCTAATTTTCTTTTACAATTTTTGGGGATAGGGGGCGGAGGGCTGCTAGGGGGTAGAGTGATAAAAAAGCTTTAAAAAGATTTTTTTAAAAAAGTTTTTAACAAGATCTCTACTATAATACGGGTACCCATATTATATATTGGGTAACTCAGTTTTACCCATTTAAAATGTGAGTCGAGTCGAGTACTTTATCCATTTTTATATAACTCATTTTTGATCAACTCATATCGACTCAACTTGCTCACTTACCACTCCTATTTGTAGCTATGAAATCTAATGGACAAGGAAAGGACGAAATCACACAGAGAGATAAAAAAATGCTAAATTAAAGTGAAAATCTCAAGCTGAAGATCGCCAAAAAAGAATGAAGACTCGCCAAGAAGGCCAAAATTTACCAAAGTTGACAGTTTTCAGTAAGAAAATATCAAGACAAATTGGCAGAGAAAGAAGAAATCGGTGATTCACCGAATGCAAGACGAAGAGTTGAGTTTCATCGCCGAATTTGACAACTTCAGAGTTAATATGAAGGTTGAGAAGGCGCACAAGGTGGTGATCGGTGATTCGCTAAATGAGAATCCCTGACTCAGTCGAGTCCATCAATTGAGGTTCAAACAACTGAAGCCCGAGACCAGGAAAGGGGCAACTGAAGGATAAGACATCGATCTGTCGAATATGTTCGGCGAGCCCGACAATTGTCACTGAACAAGTCACGCATTCAATTCAGACAGATTTTTGGGGAAAATATAAATAGTTAAATAGAAGGAAAAAATATACTCTTTACCTACTCCATCTTTTTGACATTAAGATATAACTTTTTTTCTAGTTTTCTGAGTTTCAGTGTTTTTGATAAACTTGTAATTTACATTATGAGGGTTGAATTTATAGTGTGTATTGAAGATTTTTGCACATTATCAACACATTAATGGCTAAAAATATCATGTGTATATTCTCTTTTCTTTTCATGATGTGTGGCTAAAACTCCAAAGTTTAGGGGTGTGATTATGGGGTCGAGTGTTGATGTATTATATTGGTTTGGTGTCTTACTCTATTTTATTTATGTTCCATCATAGATTTGAGTTATTTAGCATGAATTTAATTGATGAGTTAATGTGGCTAACTTACCCTAGCTTAGATCATCGATTGATGCCGAAAAGGGATCAATTGAGGTGGTTAAATTATTTGATGCTTGCAATTTAGGGTTGATTTCTTTAAATTGCTTGAGAGAGTAATTGTGGATTAATCATAATTCCTAAATTTGCTCGAAAGTGTGATTTTAGTAAAGTAGTGGGTTGATTTGTTATCATCTTATATGAGACCGAAAGGAGATTTTATGTTATGATACTTTGAAATAGAAAGAAGATTAGTGTCATTAAAAATTATCCAGTTTATCCATGTTTGTGTAGAATTTTCTAGAAAGAACCTAGACATCTATTTGTCATCAATACTAATCCTCACACCACTAGATCATCTCTTACTTGCATATACCTCTATTCTTAGTTTAATAATGATAATTGATTTTTAAATTTTTTCATTAAATTTGGTTGAATAATCCACCCCTTTCCTCTAATGGCTATAATGAATTGATTGCATTCTTTGCACTATATCACTCTCTGTGGAATTTTATCCCGACTCTTTTATTGGATTTTTATTGCTAATGACCACTTATTCCTTTACATGTTTTGAGGGTAACTTGAGTGTTATAGAAACATGTTGTTGCTGTGGAGTAATGACTAAGAATTCAAATTGTGAAGTTAACTTGTGAACTCATTTGTTTGTAGTAGATTTTATTTAGTGTTGTTGTTGTGCCCATTTTGAGGTGGAAACATGTGTATAGATGGAAGTGATGATTCTAGTAGCTATGGGTGAAATGATAACGTCAGAGATATGGATGACATGAATTTCCATGGCATAAAGAAAATCAGAGCTATTTGTTTACCTCCTACTCCAAAGAATGCCCCATTCAATGTAATCGAACCAATGTTGCACTTGATCAAAATAAGAGGATTATTCGGATGTCTTTCTATAAAATTTTATAAATGTGTATGGACCTTTCACAGTGGAAAGCATTTCACAAGAGTACATGCGGTTGAGACTGTTTTCTTTCTCCTTGACAGGAGAAGCAACCAACTGGTTGATCGAGCTATCGCCAAATTTCATCACTTAATTGGAGGAATTGAACGAATCATTTCTTGAAAGGTCCCCCCCTTTAAAAATTGTGAAACTAAGGGACGACATTCAAAATTTCAAGTGTAAATGCTGAAGTTGTTCATGAAAAATGGTTATGCTTGTAAAGGTTACTATAACAATGTCCAAATCATGGAGGAATAGTGAGGCAACCAATTGTAGTGGCTTCGAGGCTACTTGATGAAATGATAAAGATCAATCGTACTTGAAATACTATTGAAGATAATGTATCGCTTCCACAGTTGTGGATGATCAAATAGCAAGAAAAGAAAAGTCAAGAGCCTGATGAAAACATAGCTAAGTTGACGGTGCAACTTGAATTGTTGTGAAAAAATGTCATGGGGAGTGGTACAAATTCAGTGAAAACAATTAATATGAGTTTTGGGAGTACTACATTGGGGAATGCTTATAATGAGACCATTCAATGGAGAAGTGACCGAATGAGGATGGTTTCTGTCAAGTTATCCAAAACTTTCCAGAAATCAAGGTTGGAACGGGAGTAGTTATGGTAGTTGGAAAGATCTTGATTGCTGTGATGGATGGAAAAGTTAGGAAGGAAGTGAGTGTGATAGAAAAAAATGTGTCACTTCATAATTTAACCAATCTGGAAATTGCTCAGACCAAAGAGTTGCTAGCCAAAATTCTTGATAAGGCGAAGGGTTCCGATATGATGTATCAAGAGATGAGTGATCTCTCATCATTGTCAAATACAATTATTTCCCATTCGTCTTCAATTAAACTACTTGAAGATAAGATAGGACATCTTGCTGCTCTTGTGTATTCATATCCAAAGAAATAAGTAGTGGACCATATGATTGTTGACTCAATGAATGCTACCTAAGTGTCAGCCATAGTAACTAGAAGCAACAAAGTACTACAAAATGAACCTGTAATGGATGATCATGGCAGAAAAGTGTGTGGTTTTCGATGATGAGCCACCTCAACAAGCTGAAGAACCATTAGTCAGAGATGATGAAAATGATCTACTAGCAAGCAAGAGTGATGAGACAGAAATGGCTCCAATTACTAAAGTTCCAATCAAACTAACTCATCCTTTTCCTCAACTATTGAGGAACAAAGACAATAATGCAAAATCACAGAAGTTCTTGGGTGTAGTCAAAGATTTGTCAATAAATATTTTTTTGGTTGATATGTTTCTTGAAATGCCCAAATATACAAAATTTATGAAGGAGTTGGTCACAATGAAGTGGTTGATAGATTGTGAAACGATTGAATTCCCTCAAACTTGTAGTGCTATCATGAACAACAATTCCATTGTGAAGAAGGATGATCCTGGGGCTTTCACCATACCATGTACCATTGGTGCGTGCACATTTTCCAAGGCTTTATGTGATCTTGGAGCAAGCATAAATATGATTCCATTTAAGATTTTCAATAAATTTGGGCTTGAAGAACCGAAACCAACAAATATGAGGTTGTTAATGGCTGATCACTCAATTAAAAGACCGATTGGTGTGGTATATGATGTCCTAGTGAAGGTAGATACGTTTCTATTCAAAACTAACTTTGTTGTATTGGATTTTGAGATTGATTTTGAAGTCCCTGTTATACTTGGTAAGCCAATCTATGCTACCAACAAGGCATTAGTTAATTTAGAGGAGGATGAGTTGAAATTTTGGGTAAATGAAGAAGAGGCTAGCTTCAATATTTGCAAGTTCATGAAGTACCCAAGTGACATGTATGTGGTATCCCAATTGGATTAAATTGATAAGGCAGTGGCGAGTATTGGTGAGGCTGCATATAGTGGAGAATCGTTGGCGGCTGTGCTACTCAATTATGATGAAGAAGAAAAAGTTATTATGATGAGGTGGTCGCTACGCTTATTGGTTAGGGATCTTACACATCAAATCCAAAAAAATTAACATTGTCTTGTCTAGTCGAGAGGCACCACCAGCTAAACCATCAATTATAGATCCTCCGAAATTGGAGTTGAAAGTACTTCCTGCTTATATTAGACACATCTTTTTGGGAGTCAACAATACATTACCGATAATAATTACAAATGACCTCGAAAAATGGAAAGTAGATTGATTGATCAAGGTATTGAAGAAGCATACTAAGGCATTGAGGTGGTCAATTGTTGACATTGTGGGAATTTCTCTTGGGGTGTGTACTCATAATATTTACTTAAACAAATGATGTAAGCCAAGGATTGAGCATCAAAGAAGATTGAATCCTCTAGTGCAGGAAGTCATAAAAAAGAAGATAATCAATTTGTTGGATGTAGGAGTAATATTTCCTATTGCTGACAGACAACTCCCAAAAAATGAGGCATGGCGGTAATTCAAAATTAGAAGGCTGAGCTTGTGGCTACTCGGCTCGTGATCGAGTGGTGAGTATGTATGTCTTACTCAAAGCTAAATTATTATAATGTAACACTTCGAATTTGAGAAAGGCCAAAAAAAGGATATGGGGAAGGACACATAGGCCAACACATGGATCAGGGGCACTCCACGGAGCCCCGGCGGGACATGATGGGGACCACGGTCTATGTGGTGGCCTGTGGCAAGTTCTTCAGGGAATGCTGGACATGAACCCCTCCCACGAGCACCTTAACGGCCCGTGGGGAGGCATACGAGGCATCATGATGCCTGTGTAAGGGAGGGAGAACCCACCTCAAAGCCAGCCTCTTCCCACGAACCTCTAGACGAGTCGTGAAAGAGAAAACGACCGGTGAAGCTGTTCAGAGGAGGGCCAGGGCAAGAAGGGTCCTCCCTAGCCACTGGTTCAAGGACCATGACTGCCAGGACAACACGTGGTCCTTTAGACAAGTCGTGGTGGCTCACGTGAAAGGGTTGCGTTAGCTTTAAGTCAGGGTATTGTCCTAATTATTATATCTTGATACTATGTCATTTTTATCCTTTCCTAGAACCCCTATGTACATGTTTTTAACCCCAAAATCAACCCATTCAAATCATTCTCTCAAATTCCTAAAAGAAGAACAAGTCTTCCTCTCAAAATATTTCTCTCTCTAGAAAGCTTGAAGAAGAAAGCAAAGGGTTTACAATTCAACTCTCCAATTCCACCATTAAGTCAAGATTTTGACATTGAGGTATGATAGTTTTCATCTTTGGAGCCCTTTACTCCATAGAGTTGCCAAATTCTCAAATTTATAAAGATAGAGTTTGATGGTTAACGTAATCAAAGATGTTTCATCCAATTCTAAACATCAATGATCGTTCAATAGTAATTAACCCAACTAGTGAGTTGGGGTCGAGTCCCAAGGGAGCAGTTAGTAGTCGAGAATCAAGTAGAAAAGTAAATTTGTATTCTAATCAATCATAGTTAAAGACATTAACGAATAGAAGTATACTAAATCAAATTAAAGGGTGAAACAAGTGTCAATTATCAAGGGGGTTTGTAGTCAAATTAGCAACTAAAAACAACAAAAATATAGAAATACGAATATGGAGACGAGATTCTTGGGATGTGATAGGAATATGAGCTAAAATAAACAACCGGATAAATGCTATTGATAGTAAATCGCTGTAAATTTGCAACTAAGCTAGACCTTAGTGGGGGTAAATATTCTCTCGAACAATTTTAGCAGTAATTAAGCACATCCTTCTCCTTAGCACATTTATTCTCTCGAGCTGAATGTGTGGGAGAGGGTATAGGATTCACTCTCTCGAGCTGAACCCACGACAACCCAATAACCACAGACAATCGATTCAGTAGTTTTGGTTTTAAAACCTCTCTCTTGAGCAAGCCAAAAATATGAAAATAAAATTGTATTTGCAACTGCAATCCCATTAAATTCAAACACAACTACTGAACGAAATCACAGTTAAACAACAAATTAACTATCAATTATCAATACCCAGCAATAAATTCAACCCATATTCACATAATCACACCCTAAGAATTGAGATTTTAGCTAGACATGACAAAGAGATAGAAATTGATACCGAAAAATGTTTCCATCAAGCGGGTACGATAGAAAATGTCTTTACACACGCCAAAGATGAAGATTCTTCAATACCCACTTCCAATTTCTTGGAATTGGAAACCTTCAAAATCTCCAAAGCTCAAGAACAATGTCTCCCAAAAACTCTAAGAACTAAAACTGAATAATAGTGAATATTTCTTAGTCTCAGATCAAAATTCTCTAAGCTACAAATTTAAACGAGTATTTATAGTTTTTGAAAATTTGTGCTGCGAAGGATCACTCGGTGCAGTTAGTCGGGATCGCCGGTCAATTCGGCGATCCACCCTTTGGTATATTCCATCACCGTTTTGCTTTAGCCTTCAACATCTTCGCATTTTGAATCATTGAGTGATATAGTACTGCTTTGCGGAACTGTTCGGCGATGTGCCGACTGCTCTTTTTCATCACCGACTTGATCTTCTCCTTCAAGGCTCAGCACACTAGAATATTGGGTGATATCAAGGCTATTCGGCGACTCGCCTAATGGATTGGGCAATCTTCAGGCCTTCATTTCTTCATTCTTTCAGCTGCCTTGTTCCTTTTTGCTCAGTTGTGTCCATGCTTTGTATCCAAGTCCAAATACCTGAAACTCAAGGCTTTTCATCAATTATTGAGACAAAATATGCATTTGAGGACACTAAATCTATTAAAATAAATCCCTAAATGAGTCCAAATCGTTGACTCATCAGAGTTCCCCAATTGAGTTAGGGTTTTCTTCCATGTCATGAATTTCTTTAATTGTTGATGTATTTGATTGTTGTATGATTTATCAAGCATGAATTGATATAATTACATGATTTTATGATGAATTCCCATGAACTCATGTCTAACCCATGTTTTCTAGATATTGATGATTGAAAATGAGATTTGAACTATGAAAGGTGAATTATGGAATTATGCATGTTCTAATGAAATTGATGTAAATAATTTAAGGATGCTTTGAGAGGGAAGTATCAATGATGTTGTTGTTGTGTTGTTGAAAAGATTTTTCACATAAACATGAAAGCATGATTGTGAAATGTTTTCTCACATAATAAGGGTTCTTAGGGTTGAAAGGTCTTCTCACCTAAAATGAACAAATGATAAGGATTTATTCTAATGTTGAGGTAAACAACGATTACCCATGTCACCTGATGTAAGGACAAAAGGTGATTACCCATGTTCCTTTAATAGCTAAAATGAATATGATTAAGAATTATTCTGTGGAAGTTAAGATTAGAACTGAGTGGACAAGTGACGATTACCCATGTCCCATAAACTATGTGCCAACATAGGATTGTCAAAATAGACATTAGTTAGTAGATCCATATAAGCTAGAAGTTCATGATCCTTACTTTAGCTAGTTGGACAACCCTGTTCAGTGTGACAGACACCGAATTTCATGATAATAGCTCACATGGTTTTTTATGTTGGTTAAGTATACTTCCCACAAGCAAGCTATGATGAAATAAGGTTACTTCAAGGAAGTATATCATACATGTTTAAGATGATGACTATGTGCATTGACCATATTTTATGACTCATGTTTTCTAACTCTTTATCTCATGTTTTAGCTTTGTCATTACATCTCATGAAGGTATCTCTTTTAAGTATGTTTTCTAATGTTTTATGCATGGATATCATACTTGCTACATATTTTGTACTAACGTATACTCTTGCCTACATTTCCCCAAATGTAGGTTCCGATGGTCAGGGTTCCAGTTTCGTGGCTAGAGTTCTTTTAGGAGATTTTGAGCTTTGGTGAGTCCTCATGCTTCAAGGACTAGACATTTATTGTTATAAGTCTTTCCTTACTTCTCAGTTTAGGAACATAATGTACGGGCTACGCCTAGATTTATTCTTTTGTACTAGATGGCTTTGAGACGATGTTTAGATTTCCGCTTTTCTATATAAAACTTTGATACATTGAAACTGTCTTTTTAATCTCTTTATCTATTTCTTGTATGATGAAATCTAAGTGGCTTGTATGGGGCCTCTCAAGGTCTTATACGCCATGTTACGCCTAGGGGCTACCTTGAATCATGACAAACTTGGTAATCAGAGCACAAGGTTTAGAAAGGTCATAGGAAGTCTCATAAGCCATGTCGAGTAGAGTCTTGTTCATGAGTGTGAAGCGCCACATTTATGAATGAGAGGTTATAAGATGTTTAGGAAAACTTAATTTCTTTCATTACTCTAAAGTCGTGCGATAGAGCTTGACTCTATAATGTCTCTCTCCTAATTCTTATTCGATGCTTTAGAAGTTATGACCACTTGAAGGGCATATGCTAGAAGGAATGCAAGAGAGAATAGGAATCAAAAGGCTCCTCTTATGTTGACTTATGTTTATATGATGCTTATGTTGGAGACCATGCTATGCCTATGATGATTATGTTATGACTATGTTATTATCTCTTATTCTTATGTCTTATGTTGACTAACCACTTTGAGATGCTCTTATGTTGTTATGCTAGCTTTCATCCTTGGTACATTTTGTACTAACACATATTGCATACATTCTAATCAAATGTAGGGTTTCGGAGATTGAGTTGCTTTGGAGGCTAGGTTTATAAGGTGAAAGAAGAGTTGAAGACTTGGTGAGTCATCATAGCTTCGAGGACAAACCCATATTTACTTTATGTCATTTCTTTATGTTTTAGACTTTGTATGGGCTGCGTCCCAAGAGTTTTATTCAAGAGTTATTTTAGATGGTTTGAGACAAAGAGTATAGAATGACTTCCGCTTGCTTTTATAAAAAATGACTTGGATTGTAAAAGTTTTAAATTTTCCCATATTTTAGTTCTATTACCTATGTTATGATGCTAAGGTCTTATACGAAATCCCTTCGGGGTCAAGTATGACATGTTACGTCTAGGGGGTACCCCTGGATCGTGACAAACTTGGTATCAGAACACAGGGTGTAGAATGGTTCTAGGATTGTCTCAAACCACGTCTAGTAGAGTCTTGTTCATAAATGTGAAGTGCGCCACATTTATGAATAAGAGGCTATTGGATGCTT
>JAJOOS010002192.1:0-30343 GCA_029582725.1 Solanum chiquidenum
AATCAACAAGAAAAGAATTATCAACATAGATTTAGTGTGATACTATCTAATAGTCTAGTGTCGATTGGTGCGAAGTAATAACTAAGCCAAACATCGATATGATGTCTAATATGAGGTAAAGGTAAGGGTTAGTAAATTATACACACGTAGCCGAACCAAGGTGCGGGGTGAAATTCTCTAGATGCCGGACCAAGGATTTAGAGATACCTAGCTTATCACTTTGCATGTAGTACACTTGGAAAGGATTGCTATTACTAGCATTACTATGTTATGAGCTTCTAGGGAACACATATACCCTAGTTAATTGATAACAACCAAAATTGACTCTTGTTTACTGATTACTTACTGAATTCTTACAATTTGTTTCACAAATCCCCCCCTTTAAATACTTGTTTCTGGAAGTAATTTGACTAAATGAATATGATTATTGGTTAAAGTTAAGTCTAAACCATTTTCCTCGTGGGATCGACCCCAACCTAGAAATTGGGTTCTTTACTTGATAACGATCGCTTATGCTTCTTTAGGGAAGTGTAATTTAAGCGTATCAAGGAGATAGGAGAAGAACATTCAAAATTCGTCAATTTCGTCAAGGACAGCTTGTGGAATTCATCGGGGGTGATCCCTAAAAGGAATGTGAGATCACATAGCGTTGGGTTAGTTCACCCAAGCGCCAATCATGATTCAATTCAGCGAAATATGTGTGATTTGAAAGTAGATCGTTTAAGTTCTTGATGAAATTCGTTTGAATTCTTGTGGTTTGTTTTGTTGAAGTTTCTTGTGATTTGATTCATGTTTCTGGGTGTAATTTCGGTTTGAATCTATCATATATTGAGGGTATAAATGATCCTAAGTGTTTGGGGAAAGAACCATTGAAGTTTAGACGGTTTAGAGTTGAAAAACGGAGAAGAAAAGTCGTCAAACACCTAGGGAAGGGGGTGGGGTATCGCACCAACCAGCGCACCCCAAAGTAGTCCCTGAATGTGGGGCTGTGGGGCGACGCGCCAGCCATAGCGCCCCAAATTGGTCCCTGAATCTTAATGGTTGGCGCCCCGCACCTATAATAGCGCCAGGGACGCCAGTTCTTCCCATTCTTCCCCCATTTTTTTGGACTTGCTCCTTAGCAATGTACCTATGTTTTCTAGATGATTCCAACACTCTAGGTATATCTAAACATCATGAAATCATCCATAAACATGAGACCATGAACCTTGAATCCATAATCCAATTCAAGGAAAGTTAGGATCAAAGTCAAGAGACGTTAAGAGTCAAGTCTAGAAGTTAAGAAGCAAGTCAAAACAAAGTTTTTTTTTATGTTTTCAAAAGTCTTTAACAAACGTTTTAACTTTGTTTTAAGACTTAAGTTTCAAGTTAAGCAAAGAGGAAAGAGTTGAGTTCATTTGTTAAAAAACTATAAGGGAACTAAGTATTCCCCAAAGAGTTTATAAATGTTTTCAAATTTGAGCAAGAAAAGGGAACATCGATTTCAAGAGATCTTTTAAGCTAAGTTTTGAGTAATTATCCCAAACCAAAGAAAGAAGTTTGTTTTTAAAACACATGAGCTAAGTATATTTTGGGAGTAGTATTGACCACCGATATGGGGATGCGAGTTCATATTAACTCAAGTCTTCATAAACCATGTAGCCATCATGGGTAGTAAGGGATCATACTTTTTAAATGACTCCTTCAGATGTTTTTAACATAGACTAGTCGATCCACTAAGTGAGTTAGGTCCTATACCCCCGGCAAGGTACATGATGGTCCTTGGCAGCGTGAGGTAAAGTGTTGTATCACTACTTAGGCTCATAGTGGTGGTTGTCGGTTAGAAATTCTCCCCCAGAAATTATATTATTTTCTTATATGAGTAAAGTTGAGTTTGTTATTGCATTTTTTTAACGAACTAAGATGTTTTCAACTGTTTTATAAGCTTTATATACTGCATGTGCTTTATTGCTTTATATTTGAGTTAAGTTATTCAGAAGTTGAGAAGAGCCAAGGTAAGTGTTTCTTCAAATTCCTTTAAAGCTTGTATCTTGTTTTAGCATTCCAACTTGCATACTCGTACATTCAATGTACTGATGCCAGTTGACCTGCATCTTATTATGATGCAGACGCAAGTAACCAAGATCAACATCCAACACCTCGTTGATCCAGTTGAGCACTCAGAGTCTGTTGGTGAGCCTCCTTGCAATCTGGAGGACTCATTTTTTTTCTTTCAGTATTAGATAGTTCTTCTTTAGGATGTCGTGGGCCTGTCCTGACATCCATCTCAGTTGTTTTAGAGGCTTCATAGACAGTTAGCAGTCAGATGTCATTACATTATCATTTCATATGTTAAGACTTTAGTTACAATTTTGGCCAAGTTGAATGTTGACTTTTAAACATTCTAAGTTATTTTACTAAGTTATTTGAGTAAGTTCATTTGATCATTGTTAAAATGCTTAGACTCTTCTGTTGAATCAGTAAGCCAGGCCAAGGGTTTGCTTGAGGCCAACAATGGTCTTCGAGTGCCAGTCCCGCCTATGATGTAGGCTCGGGGTGTGACATTATCCTTCAACTTTTCTTCCATTGTTATTTTTCTTCATTTCTTTTTTTTCCAAAACTGATAGGTGGGATCTAGAGATATTTTTCTGAAGTGACCATTGAGTGAAGAGATGGATTTAAAAAATAGTTTTTCATGAATAACTCATGCTGTTTTTAGTAATGAAAATTACCATTTATGAGTTGTGAGAACGATAAATTACTAGGAGGCCCTTCATCTTTAGGAAGGAATTAGTAGAAGAGGATTATAAAATTAATTCATTACAAAATAATCTCACCAAAGAGCAAATCAAGAGTAACAAGGAAAACAAAATCATGAAGTCCACGACGAAAGCAACTCTGTATGTTGTTGTCTCAACAAATATTTTAAAGAGAATTATATTTCTCCCATCACCAAAAGAAATTTGGCATTACCTTAAGAAAAAATATGTTGGTGGTGAAGAAATTCAAGTTGCAAAGAATAAAAAACTCCAAGAAAATCAAAGAATGCTTGGATAGATTGCTTGGTATTGATATCAAGGTAAGATATCTAGGCACTAGATCAAAAAAAGTAAGAGATAAATATAGCAGCCAAAGGTTGATTAATTGAATATTTTGACTTTAGCAAAAAAGCAAGAAAGTCATTCTTTGGATGTGATATTAAAGACTCCCTTAATTAATAAGAAATAGAGTGAATGTCTGAATCCTAAGAAACAACCTCCCCCAGATATTATAGAAGAGACATATGTTAACGGTCATATTAAAGAACAGAAGGAAAAGGCTTCCAATTCCATGGGAAAAGACTTCAGTAGAAGCAGAACTAGTGAAGGGACTGATGGAAAAGGCTGAGGTAAGAAGAGAGAGCGAGTCGAACAACATATAGATTGCACGTGTCTCAGCATAGTGCAGATGCTGAAGATTATGGACTAGCCTTTCTCCTTCTCTATATATGTTAGCTAGTCTTTTTCCATTAAGACTTCTTGTTGTATTCCACTAATGGGACTTGCATTTGTTCATAGTAGACACCTTTGTACTCATGACTTCAAGGTTATGGTATTGGTTCCATTGTATATAGTTCGAATTAGCAACAAACTTCATCGTTAACCTTTGTTAAATTGTTCGTAGGTAACAAAATTTTAAATAATTTGTGACTAAATAGGATTAGAAATGGATTTTGTTGTTTAGCTATAAAGTTAATCGATTGCTAATTTCCATTTTTAGTCAGTTCTTATGTGAACAAGACACTTTAGAAGCGCTTGAAGTGGCTGCAACAAAAGGTTGCCAAATAGACAAATTCCTTGTTGAAGAATCTTGATGAGCATCTGCACTATGCTGAGACACAATGTAATCTAGATCTTGTCAAACTTGTTCTTCCTTTTTCCATTAGTCCCTTCGCTAGCTCTGCTTCAACTCAAGTCTTTTTCCATGGACTTGGAGACCTTGCTTTCTTTTCTTTCTTACAATGTTATCACATATCTCTTCTATAATATCGGGGGGGGGGGGAGGAGGGAGATTGTGTCTTAGGATTCTAGCATTCACTCTATTTCCTCATAAGAGAGTCTTTAGTGTCACATCTAAAGAATGGCTTTCTGAACTTTTTGCTCAAGCCAATTATTTCAATGAATCAATCTTTTGCTGCTTCTATTTATATATATCACTAACCTTTTTTTATCCCACGGTTTGATAAAATAGTTCCCCCAATTCGATTGTCATCATAACTTACATCATTTGTCCTATACTTTTTTAACTATAGAACTATCCAAATCTATCTCACTTAAGTTCCTCATCTTGGAATTTTCTATACATACAAAACATGTCACATAGAGTTAAGAGAAATCCAAGGATTTTATAAAGTAAAAAATATGATAGCTTAAGATATACCCCAATCAGGATGATTCTCAAGCGATCTTCTGTTCTCATTTTCTTACGTATCTGCTTCTCTAAATTTGAGCTACTTGGCTGGCCCACTAGTTGATGGCCATTTTTATTAGTGGGAGAATTAGTAGTTTTTGGGATATATACTATTAACCATATCTTAAGATATATAATTTATTATAGAATAAATATATATTCAGTTTTAATAGATCATATATTCGTTTATGGTGTTTGTTTACTTATATAGTAGATGATTTAGTGTATAGAGTTTTAGCTTATACACAGAGGATTAAATCATCGGTTCTTATAAGTATAAAGTTTATTGTTCACAATCTAGGATGGAATTGGACATGCCATCGGTAAGATTGTACCACAAGATTTTATGTAATTTATCTTGATTATGGGAATAGTATAGTTTCAACTTCTTGTGTTAGTAAATTTTGTATGTATTTAACGGGATCGAGTAGAGATGGTTGTGTTAGATTGGCTGGCAAAAATATATTCTCGAAACTATTAAATGTACTTATATTCTTAATCCTGATATAACTATTATGATCTATACATATTAATTATCGTTTTGATTTATTTAAAGGTGAGATTCTGAGATGGGTAAATATGTCTAGTAGATTGGATGATAATAATATATATTGGTGAAATAATAAATTTGTCGATGGAATCCATGTCTCGTTATAGAGATTGATTGATATGCCTTTTTGAGAAGCTTATAAGTTTTCATCATGTCAAACCTTACAAGTGGATTTATGAATCCGACACATCAAATAAGTTAAGTAGTGCTTTAAAGGAAATTAATCATTGAATTAAATTCGTCAGTAATTTAATTTTTTGATTAGTATCTGTAATCTTAACATGGAGAATTACACAAGTAATTAATGGGGAATTTCGAAATATAAATAGAGGAGTGGAATTATGAATTTCTAGTGGAATGATTTGTAATTTATAATGGTAAGAATAATTCAAATTAATTATTTGGAATTATTTTTATAAATAGTAAGAATCAATAAATAATTTTGTGATCCCAACAGTGCCCATATTTACTACAACTCAGAATCCTATTTATAAGGAGAAAAGAGGAGACTAGTGTGAGTTTTTCTCTAAAAAGAAAACAAACATGTATTTTTCTGGTTGAAGAAAATAGACTGTGTTTTGTTCGCCTTTTTGGATTGGGAAGAAATCTCTATAAGTAGGGATTCTCTTAACCTAGAAAAAGATTGAATGTCTTTATTCATACTTTTCCACCCAAGTATTGAGAAAGTTCGGATGTGAATTTGGGATCATTGTAGAAGACTACATGGATGTTGTCTATCTTTTGGATTCACTTGAGGATTTGTCTAACTTGGGAATTCGCTTGAAGGAAGATATGTCTAACTTATGGATTCACTTGAATGTATCTGCTCACGCTTCAAGAGGTAATTCTTGAATGAAATTTCAACTAGCTTATGTGTTCTAGCATAATTGTATATGTTCTAGCAAAAACGATTTGGTTATCTATTATTAATGTAAGGAGTAAGTTTCTGATATGCTATCGCTGTGCAAATAATTTTCTAACAATTGGCATCAAGAGCTAAGTTTGCATCTAAATAGATAGCCTAATCTAGTTATACATATTTGTGATTATGTATATGAGTATGTTGTTTTTGTTCGTATTCACGTATAAAAAGACATAAAAGGAAGTGCTATATTGCATGTGTCGGCAGCAGGTGTGTTCAGAACGATTATAGTACTTTTTGGCAAAGTTAATATTTAATATTTGTCAAATAATTGATACAGTTGACCTACATGTGCTTGCTCCTTTTGATAAGCCAAGAATAAGTTTTTTTATAATTTTTTTTATTTGTTTTGACCATAAAAGTGGATTGTTGAAAATAGTTTTGAACAAAGAATTCCTTAATTTTTTGGAGTGGAAATTCTTGTACTATTTTGTTCAATTTTCCAAAACTTCAAAAGAAAAGCAGAAATATATACAATTTTCCAAAATTTGCCATCATTGTATTAGGATGTTTTTCCTTTTTTCTAATTTCCTTCTTTCTTTTTAATTATATGAGATTTTATTTCTTACATATGCATGTATACTTTAAGAATTAATGAATGATAAATAATTCTTATGAAATTAATTATTTATATAAAATCACGAAAAAAATTCTTAATATATATATGTATAAGGTTATATTAATATATGAATTGAGAATTATAATTAATAAATAAGATACACTAAGGTGGTTTATTTATTTCAGTCATTAGAACATACTCAATATAACATGTATAAATTGTCCTACATAAATGTATACTAGTAAAAGTTTGTTTACTCAAGTGGAGATTAAACTTTAGATATTAGTAACACTTAATTAATTCATGAAAATATATATTAAAGGTTTTCACCGATATGAAAGGTAAAATTGTATTATCTTGAATTCTCCGGTGCATTAATCGAGAGGACAATTTGCGATAAAAAGGTGTTGGGTGTCTTAATCAAAGGAAAGACACATAACATTATGCTCATGAGATAATTATACAAGGAGAATGACATTTGAATAAAGTTGTTTTAATCTTTAACTATGCCTATAAAAACAGTTATTTATCAAATTTGGTCATAGTTCACGTGGTCATGAAAAAAAATTTATTGCTGATTGACTTGAAATTTGATAATTCCATTTAAAATCATTTGGATGAGTTTTATGTAGTTTGTCAGATTAAATTTAATTTGAATATGACAAGATCATTCTTTATATCAGTTATGTTTATGTTAAATTTTGAATATGATTGTACATGGTTATTTAACATGAATTGATGTGTGATAAGAATGTAGGTCATATTTTTTTAATTTTTAAAGATGCTTAAATTACTTTAATTTAAATTTGGTCGTAGGTTTTGGAATAGTTTTTTTTTATAAACTTCAATTGAGCTGAAATTTTGTAAGTTCATTGATAACAACCTAGTAAGAAGTACTCATTGCTATGTGGTTATGATTTTAAACTTGTTCTTTGGAATTAAAATGTGATTTAGTATGAATGACATCCTTTATATCAATTTATTTATGTTATATGTAGTACACGATTACACATGATAAGTTAACATCAATTGATATATGATAAGGTTATAGATCTGATTATTTTTCTTGAAATCGTTTGAATATGAATTTGATCATAGCTTTGGAGATAAATATTATTTTTGAACTCTAACTGATCTGAAATTCGATAGGCTAATTAGAAATGATCAGATTAAAAACACTCATTGTTATGAAGTGATTTGCCAAATTGAGGTTGTTAGATATTTTTGTATTCTTAAAATTAATTTTAATGAAAATTACTCGACTATGATATTGTGGTGATTGACATTGTTCTCTATGGTCTTCATCAATTAATTTTAGTGAAGTATTAAATTCATGTGTTGGCTTAGACCTTTCTCCATATCATATAAAATTAATACAAGTCTTTAAAATTTAATCTCTAATTTTGTTAATTTATGTTGACTCTCCCTATCTGAGTAATATTAGATTGGATCAATGAATCTAGGGATAATGATATTCACTTGGCATAATTAACATATACTCTCCATCTAAGTTATCTTTTGATCTAAATTTGTTGTAGTGAATATCTAACATCACAAATGTATGTTGCATGTGTAGTTATTTTTCATAAAAAATTGTCGTTCATGATACATGTATATCTATGAGGTGCGTTTTTAATTTTAATATTCAATGTATACATAAACATGTTAATTTTTTAAAAATAATACTCATATAATGTAAATAGTTTTTAGAATTTTGTTCTTTGTTCTTGATTAGTATATCTATTTCACAAATGATAATATGTGATAGGAATTACTGAACTAAAAAAATCTTAGATTCTATTTTGGACAAACAATATTTTCGACCAAATTGATCATAGTTTTGGAATTCGAAAAAAGGGAACTCTGATTGATCTGAAATTTGGTAGATTCATAAGAACGACCTAATAAGAAATATTATTTCTTTGGATCGTTATATGAGATTTTGGTCATATTTGGTTATAGGGGCCCCTCCCTTGATTACCAAGATTGAATAGTGGTGAAGTACTAAATTTATGTGTTGGCTTAGACCTTCCTCCATATCAGATGAAATTAATGCACGTCACTATGTATTTAATCGTTTAGTTTTGATAATCTGTATTAACTTTCCTAAACTGAGTAATATATTATTGGATCAATGTAACTAGAGGATTTTCACTTGACTTAAACTAACAGTAGACTCTCCATCTGAGTTAGGTCTGTATAAGTTTATGGAGTGAATAATCGGTCATTGTACATGTGTATTGCATGGGTACTTCTCCAATCCCATCGATTGGCTATTTGAGATGCATGAATATATATCTATAAATGAGCCCTAAATTTTGTTATTTAGGATTATTCGAAATATTATGATCTATTTAATGTATTATATCTCATATTCTCAATAGACATTACGCACCCACTTAGTACTACTTAAGCTTTTCTTTTGGTAGAGATAAGATATGAATTCAAAGAATGCATTGTAAATGTACCTTATGTTAGAAGAAATTATTTTCAATTCGAACTAGATAAGAGATGAGTATTTAATATATTTGTTTGTAACTCCCCTATCATTGAGTTTGATGAATATTCTAACTCTTGTGGTATATTGATGCGTGTTTTTTTATTAGTATTATATCTCATGAATTGAATTATATTAATCTGTCTCATAAGGGAAAATATCTTTAAAATCGAATGAAACTTATTTGTACATTAGCGTCTAAGTCATTTATTCTGAATAGAATTTCGAGGTTGGTTAATGGATGGACATACCGGTTCATTGAAAGTACAGTCACTACCAACATTTGAGTCTTGTTTAGAAGGAAAATGACTAAGAGACATTTCATCTTAAAAAGGAAAAAGAGGTAGTGATAAGTTATAATTAATCTATTATGATTTGTGTAATAACTGAGCATTTCGGCAAGAGGTGAATTTGAGTATTCTGAGTTTTCAAAAAGGTTACTCATGATATGAATATTTTTTTAATGTTTTGTAAGTTTGAATGTCTTGATAAACTCAAAATATTTAATACACATGTAAATAGCATCATGAAAAATATATAAAGTCACTGCAATCTGATTGTAGTGATGTAAACCTCTCTGCAAAGCTCATGAGTCACTTATCTTATAGAACAATTGCATTTTAATTGTCTACAACAGACACTCTATAATAGATTGGAGTAGAAGAGAAAAGAAGTAGACTCTTATGAAGATGATAAGATAAATTATTGACAAATTATTAGTTATTTTGTTTCTTTCGGGATAGGTTCTAATAACTACATATCACGTTCTGAATTCAATTTCTTTCAAATCAGTACCTTGAACAACTATAGAACTAGTTGAATTTGACGTAGGTCTAATCTGTGACATGTTTAGATATAGGATTGTCCTGCACATGTGCTGAGTGGGAGAATAAGAAAATTGGAATTAAGAACAGTGTGTGTTAATTGGATATTCTAAAGAATGAAAGAAGGTTTATTATAATGTCCTAAATAAAATAAGGCAATTTTTAATACAACTGTCTGAATTGTAAAAAAGGATCATTTAGTAAATCATGTTCCTAGAAGTAAACCAGTTTTACAGCAATTGAACAAAGAAATAACAAATAAGTCAATTATAAATTCAGATGCTCAAGAACATCTAATCAGTATGTAAGAACTGATGTTCCATTGCATTTAAGTAGTGGGAGAAAAAACTTACTAGACATAAGAAAACTACTACCTCAAGTAGTGGGAGTGATGTTGAGCAAATTAACACTACATGAAAAGTTGTTAATATTTCAATATCGAAAGATTTTGAAGAAAATATTAAGACTCAATAACATGAAAGTGTGATAATGTAGTAGTACTTACTCGAAGTGGGAGAATCATAACGAAGATTGATTTGTTTTGTACGCTCGAGAGAACTTTCATGATAGAACTTTTGAAAAGAAGTACACTCTTGGAGGGTTTCGTGATAAGGTCTTTCAAGATTTAGTACAAAATCTATTTGTTACGATGAAGCACTACTAGACAAAATTGCATGAGAAAATAGCTTGGTAAATTTATTTAGATAAGAAATAAATAAATGCCTGTGAAAGTTGTAAATGTATAGTTAAGAGTCTAAGTGGGAGGTTGTTAGGGTATATACTATTAATCATGTGTTTAGACATAGTATTCTAACAATTTTCAAGATTAAATATCTATGTGGCAGATTGTTAGGGTATATACTATTAACCATGCATTTTGATAAAATACATTATAACAATGTGATGGTTAAAAGTCTAAGTGGGAGATTGTTGGGATATAGACTATTAACCATATCTTAAAATATAATATTTATTATAGAATAAATTCTATTTAGTTTTAATATATCATATATTCTTTTATGGTGTCTAGTTACTTATATAGTAGATGATTTAGTGTGTAGAGTTTTAGGTTATACACAGAGGATTAAATCATCGGTTCTTATAATTATATTATTTTTTGTTCACAATCTAGGATTAAAATTGCACATTCCATCGGTACGATTGTAGTACAAGATTATATGTATTTATCTTGATTATGGGAACGGTATAGTTCCAACTTCTTGTGGTAGTGCCTTTTGTATGTATTTAATGGGACCGAGTAGAGATACTTGTTTTAGACTGGCTGGCAAAAATATATTCTCTAAACTATTAAATGTACTAATATTCTCAATCCTGATAGAACTATTATGATTTGTATATATTAATTATCATTTTGATTTATTAAAATCTGAGCTCTTGAGATGGGTCAATATGCCTGGTAGATTGGATGATAATAATATATATTGGTGAAATAATAAGTTAGTTGATGGAATCCATGTCTTGTTATAGAGATTCATTGATATGTCTTTTTGAGAAGCTTATAAGTTTTCATCGTGTCAAACCGTGCAAGTGGATTTATGAATCCGACACATGAAATAAGTTAAGTAGTGCTCTAAAGGAAATTAATTATTGAAATAAATATGTTAGTAATTAAATGTATTGATTAGCATCTGTAATCTTAACATGGAGAATTACATAAGTGTTTAATAGGGAATTTTGAAATATAAATAGAGGAGTGCAATTACGAATTTCTAGTGGAATGATTTGTAATTTACTATGGTAAGAATAATTCAAATTAATTATTTGGAATTATATCCATAATAGAAAGCCTCAGTAGTTAATTTTGTGGTCCTTACAGTGCCCATATTTACCTAGAACTCATAATCTTATTTTTAAGGAGAAAAGAGGAGACTAGCGTGAGTTTTCTTTTAAAAGAAAACTGACGTGTATTTTTATTATAGAAGAAAATAGCCAGTGTTTTGTTCTCCTTTTTGGATTGGGAAAAAATCTCTATAAGTAGGGATTCTCCTAACCTAGAAAAAGATCGAAGGTTTCTATTCATACTTGCCCACCCAAGTATTGAGAGAGTTCGGATGTGAATGTGGGGTCATTGTAGAAGACTACATAGCTGCTATCTATCTTGTGGATTCACTTGAAGATCTGTCTAACTTGGAAAATCGCTTGAAAGAAGATCTGTCTAACTTGTGGATTCACTTGAAGGTATCTGCTTACTCTTCAAGAGGTAATTCTTGAATTAAATTTCAGCAAGTTTATGTGTTCTAGCATAATTGTATATTTTCTAGCATAAACGATTTGATTATCTAATATTCATGTAAGCATTAAGATTTTGGCATACTTCCGATGTGCATATAATTTTCTAACAGTAGTAACATTAGAGCTTATACTAATTGGGGTTCCCTGATGGTTTGTTGTGACATTGTTTGATGACACTAGCTAAATCTTTTGGTTTGGTTGCAGTTTAAGATAAATAATTTTTAACGACATGTTATCACAGGCATATAGTGCATATGTTATATAGGTCCAACTAAACCCAACATTTTCAATATGAAACACAAATAAATACGTGAAAACAACTAAAACTATTAAAAGTGCAAAAATAATATCTAATTGTGAACACATAATTTCAAATGTACAATGAGATTACCATTAAGAATCTTGAAGATTTAAAGGGTTAACTTATCTAGTTTAAATCTTAAATCTTAAATCTTAAATCTATCTATGCATGATTTCATAATTCCGAGTTTCAATTTGTAGAAAGCAAGCATGAACAAATTAAAATAAGAAACTTTTGAAGCCCCATAGAACACTCGATCTTTTGATTTTTCAGACAACAAAATCATAACTTTTCAGTATATTTTGTAGGGTAAAATAACTTAGACAGATACTCGAGTTTTAGAAAAAAAATATTGTTCTAATATCATACTCCACTAAATTTGCCTAAAATTTAAAGGCATTTTTTGGAATACAAGATTTACTTACAGAAATGTGACAAGAAAAACTTTGAAATATTTTGGAATAAGAGAGAGTTATACATCGTTATCAGATATTACACCCTTATAATTATTTACATGCACATGTTTATCTAAAGTTGTATGGTTATAGACATAGATATGCATATTGGTGTATTCACATAGAAAGCACACAAGTCTGAAAATTAAGATAATAAATTTGAAACTTATATGACATCATAAATAAAGCATAATAAAAGTTTGTATGTATGTCGGCATGTTTTATGTTGTTAGTACATACACAATTATGCTTTATTAATAGTACAAGGATGGACAAACTATCCAGTGCAAATATCATAGGAAACTGGATGATATAGATCAGTAATTATAATATGAACTAAATAATGCAGGTACAATAAAAAACGGATTCAAAATCTACATTAAATATCAATAAAAATCAAATATGTCGTATATCATCCATTAAAAACATGAGACATAAGTACTTAGTTATGTTTAGCTTAGAAAAAGTAAGAAAAAACATATCTTGCTAAATTGAAAAACTAAAAGACCATTGTTCTAATATTGAAAATAACAGCCACTTTCCTCTTGCAGATGGGGCAAGTGTTCTGGATCTTGTTCTACTCTTTGGGGTAATCAATATGGGATATATGGCCACAATCGTTTCTTGCAAGGTCTTCCCTATCAAAATGCTCCTCCTAAGACACACAAAAAACTTTAAGCGAACTATGAACTTCATCGATAATCATTCTGAACTTATTATTTCTAATAAATTGTCACTAGCTTTACTTATATTGAGGTCTTTTCCCAAGAACTTGGACAACTGTGATTTCTTTTCTTTCTTAAAGTCATTATCACATGTCACTTCTATAATATATGGGGAAGGTTGAGTCTCAAGATTCTTGAATTAACGCATTCCACTTAAGGAAGTCTTTAATATCACATCCAAAGAATGATTTTTTGGAATTTTTACTAAAGCCAACTTTTTCAATGAATAAACATTTGGTTGCTTGTATTATAAATTTATGATCCACTATTCAATAAACTAGTTCCCCAAATGGGATCGTCGTCTTAATGTATATCATCTCTCGTGAATATTTTATCTGTAGAACCATCCAAATCTGTCTCACTTATGATCCTCATCTTGAAGAATCTTCAACATCTGCACTATGCTTTCACACAGTGCAATCTAGATCTTGTCCAACTCGTTCTCTCTTCTTACCTCTACCTTTTCAATCAGTCCCTTTACTAGCTCTGCTTCTACTGAAGTCTTTTCCCATGGAATTGGAAAACTTTGCCTTCTTTTCCTTAATATGATAGTTATCACATGTCTCTTCTATAATATCAAGGTCGGGGGGGGGGGAGGTGTTTCTTAGGATTTTGGCATTCACTAAATTCCGTCTTAATTAAGGGAGTCTTTAATATCACATCCAAAGAATGAGTTTCTTGATTGTTTGCTAAAGTCAAATTATTTAATGAATCAACCTTTGGTTGCTTGTGTTTATATTTATCTCTTACCTTTTTTTGATCTAGTGCCTAGAAATCTTACCTTGTTATCAATACCAAGCGATCTATCCAAGCATTTTTTAATTTTCTTGGAATTTTTTATTCTTTGCAACTTGAATTCTTCACCTCCAACATATTCTTTCTTAAGATAATTGCAAATATCTTTTGGTCATGGGAGAAATATGATTCTCTTTAAAATAGTTGTTAAGACAAAAAAAAACAGAGTTGCTTTCATCGTGGACTTCATGATTTTATTTTCCTTGTGACTCTTGATTTGAGTTATGGTGGGATTATTTTGTAACGGATTAATTTCATAATCCTCTTTCACGACATTCTTCCTAACGATCAAGGGCCTCCAAGTAATTTTCCGTTCTCACAACTCATAATTGGTAATTTTCATTACTAAAAAGAGCATGAGTTATTCATGAAAAACTATTTTTGAAATCCATCTCTTCACTCAAAGGTCCCTTCAAAAAAATAGCTCTAGATCCCACCTATCAGTTTTTGAAAAAAAAAATATTCAGGAAAATAACAATGGAAGAAAAGTTGAGGATAAATTATCTATTGCACTATAGAACTTTATATTATTGACGAACAAAAGACATGTATTTACAGACTAAAAACCAAACTGAAATAGAAATCAACTCCTAAATACTAGGTGTCGAACTTAATAGAATTATTGCAACATGAATATTTGTAGTTCTAAATCAAAGAAACAACATATATACAAAAAATTCCAAGGCCTTCAATCTTGAACCGTATATGTATAGCTCTTAAGCTTCTACATTATTGTCTTGAAGCAACATCGAGAAAGCTTGAAGAGTGTTCGTATCAGCTCTGTGATGCATTTGAGCAAACTCAAGGAGAGCAGGCCATGTAAAGTCAGGATATAGTCGAGGGTTGTTGTAGTCCACCAATTTAGTTGGTGGACTCACCACCTTATCCATGTTACGACAAAGAAAGAAAGCAAGTGATTTTCTATGAGTCATGTTGTTAACCACTGCTCTATGCAAGCAACTTTTGTATCTATCATTCGATAGGGCCTGCAAAAGGACAAACACCAAATATGTTATATTCAATTTGTAAGTCTTAGAACTCATGATGTATATCATTGCGCGTCATGTGGAAAGATCTTATAATGTTTTTCACCAAAAAATTATATTATTTATTTAATTGATTATGTTTATATTATTTGTATGTAATACATAATACATTAGCTTATTATATAGTACTAGTTTGTAAATTTTCTTACCATAAATGTATCGCCTATGTTAAGCACAAAAGCATTAAAATTTGGACGAATGGAGTACCATTCGTTGTCTACAAAAACCTGAAGTCCTGACTTGAATTGAGGCATAATACATAAAACCTTGAATTCAATAAATAGGATACATAATTTAATAAGATACAATGTTTTGA
Organism: Solanum chiquidenum; assembly: GCA_029582725.1. Taxonomy (NCBI): domain Eukaryota; kingdom Viridiplantae; phylum Streptophyta; class Magnoliopsida; order Solanales; family Solanaceae; genus Solanum; species Solanum chiquidenum. The sequence continues at coordinate 15,672 of JAJOOS010002192.1, forward strand.
TGTATTCATTGTACTTTATGTATCGTAAATTTTTATTTTTATGTAAATTCAATAAATATGATACATAAATTATTAGGATACAATAATTTTGATGTAAGAAAAAATTAACATTTCCTGAATCTCAAAAGACTTTTTAAATTAATAAATATTCATTTATCTATTAAATTATACATCTACAAATTAATAATACTTTGTAGTCTCACCTATATTAATTTAGTGAGTTTTACTATAGTATTATTTTAAGAATAAAAGTTATTTGTAGCTATATAAGGAATCTATTTAAGGAAAATCAATCGGAAAAATTCTTTAAATATCTCTGCCTATGATTATGCAATATTATGTGTAGATATGGCTATGCACATTCTATAATAAAATTATACCCCAATTTTAAGCAATATTAAGCCATTCTTAGCGAACTGTTTGGACCCATTTTTGATATTTCAAAGCTTTTTAAGGAAAAAATTCAAACTCTGATTTGAAATCTATGTCAAACATATCTTTAAAAATATTTCCTTTTTTAAAATTTGCTTTAAAATATATGAAAACTTTCTGGCCACAAAATGAAGCACTATTAAGCCCTTCTCAACAAACTGTTCGGACTCGTTTTTGATAGTTGAGAACTATTAAAGGATTTTTTTTCAAAATCTATGGTCAAACATATCTTTGAAAGTATTAACTTTTTTAAAATATGATTCAAACAACATATGAACTTCTATCCAAATTTTAAGCATATTAAAGCTTGAGGGCTATCAGGTTCAAGTGGGAAAAATTCGTTTGTTGTTTCATCAGAAGACGATGAAGAATGGGAAACTGTTGGCCCAAAGAACAAGTCTGTAGTCACAAGAACGCAGGACTTCATTCCTTCAAACTTGAGTGCCATTATTGGGAGGCAGTTGAAGAGCCTTGTAAAATGAGAGGGATCAAAGCCTCTTTGATAGTTCAATCATTTTTGGTAATCCATCTTGATATTTCACACGAAGTTGTTCATAACATTCAAGATGCTCTTCGTCTATTTTCTGCCCTTGAGACACTCGAGGGATATAGAATTACCGTAGGAATAGTTGGAGTGGCTACTGCTAGGAAATCCATCAGCATATAGACACTTCCTAAGATGATGATTTTACACCTGAAGCGGTTTGGTTATGGAAGTTATGGAAGTTATGGAAGTACCAAAATGCGTAAACCTGTGCATTTTCCTCTTGAACTAGTTCACGACTTATATTTCTCAACATATGAACTTTGTTTGTTGTTGTCTTCAACAAATATTTTAAAGGGCTTATATCCCCCCATCACCAAAAGAAATTTGGAATTACCTGAAGAAAAAATATGTTGGAGGTGAAGGAATTCAAGTTGCAAACTGCTGCTAACTCTTGTGGTAGCTCTAATTCATAAGCTGCATTGACAATCATCTTGGATATTCTGCAAGGACCAATATACCGTGGACTAAGCTTCCCCTTCTTACCAAATCTCATGACACCCTTCATGGGTGAAACTTTCAAGTATACCCAATCATCTACTTCAAACTCTAACTCCCTTCTCCTAACATCAGTGTAGGATTTCTGACGACTCTACGCTATTTTCAACCTCTCTTGAATAACTTTCACCTTTTCCATAGCTTGATCAACTAAGTCTGGTCCTATCAACCCAGCTTCACCTACATCAAACCATCCAATAAGAGATCTGCATCTTCTCCCATAAAGAGCTTCATAAAGTGCCATCTGGATGCTAGGTAACTATTGTTGTAAGCAAATTCAATAAGAGGTAGGTGATCATCCCAATTACCTTTGAAATCAATCACACAAGACCTCAACATATCTTCTAAGGTCTTAATAGTGCGCTCTGCTTGACCATCTGTCTGAGGATGAAAAGCAGTACTTAAGTTCACCTTTGCACCCAAGCCTTTCTGAAAAAATTTCCAAAACTGTGAAGTAAATTGGGCACCTCTATGTGAAATAATCGAAACTTGCACCCCATGATGTCTAACTACCTCTTGAATATACAACTTAGCATAATCCTCTCCTATATGGGTAGTATTTACTGGCAGAAATGGGCTGATTTGGTCATTCGATCAATAATCACCCAAATAAATCATACTGCCTGTGAGAGCTTGGTAAACCTGCTATGAAATCCATATTTATCATCTCCCACTTCCATTCCAGAAGTTCTAAATTCCGAGCTATACCACCCGGCCTTTGGTGCTCTACTTTAACTTGTTGGCAATTCATACACTTAGCAACAAACACTGCAATGCCCTTCTTCATAACATTCCACCAATATACTTCTCTCAAGTCACGATACATCTTTGTGGAACCTAGATGAATAGAATATCCGGAGCTATGAGCTTCCTCCATTATCCTCTCTTGGATTTTATCCACCTTTGGTCCGCACAATCTACCTTGATACCTCAATACTCTATCTCCCCCTAGTTCAAAAGCCAATACTTTTTTCTTATGAACATTTGCCTTCAATTCAAGCAAAATAGGGTCTTGGTCTTGTTTCTCTTTTACTTCTGACACTAAGGATGATTCAACCCCATTCATCACCACTACTCCTCCTTCTGTGGAATCCATTAGTTGAACTCATAATCGTGCAAGTTTGTGCACATATCTTTCTAGCTCCTTCTTACCTTCCTCAAAATGGGCAATACTACCCATAGACAACCTACTCAAGGAATCAGGAACAACATTAGCCTTACATGGGTGGTAAAGAATACTCATGGCAAAATCCTTGAGTAATTCTAACCACCGCATTTGTCTGAGATTAACGCTTTCTGAGTAACACATACTGAAGACTCTTGTGATCGGTAAACACATCCACTTGAACACCATAAAGATAATGGTACCATATTTTCAAAGAAAATACTATGACAACCAATTCTATATCATGGGTTGGATAGTTCTTCTCATGAACTTTCAACTGTCTGGAGGCATAAGCTATAACTTTCCATTCCGCATTAACCCACAACCCAAACCAACTCTAGACGCATCACAATACACAACAAAACCTTGAGTGCCTTCTGGTAAGGTCAATATTGGGGCAGTAGTCAGCCTCTTTTTCAATTCCTAAACACTTTTCTCACAAGCTGCAGACCATTGAAACTTCACCATTTTCAGAGTTAACTTGGTCAAAGGGGATGAAATAGATGAGAACCTCTCTACGAACCTTCTATAATATCATGTCAAACCCAATAAACTAATAATGTCAGTTGAAGATGTGGGTCTAGGCCAATTCTGCACTGCCTCTATTTTCTGGTGATCAACTTTAATTCCCTCTCCAAACACAATGTGGCCTAAGAATGCCACAGACTCAAGCCAAAACTTACACTTAGAGAGATTGGCATACACCTCTCTATCCTTTAGACTTTGGAGAACTATTCTGAGATCACTAGCATGATCTTCTTCATTCCTCGAATAGATTAGTGTGTCATCAATGAATACGATAACAGACATATCTAAATAAGGTTTGAATACTCTATTCATAAGTTCCATAAATGCGGTAGGCGAATTGGTCAAACCAAATGACATAATTAGGAACTCATAATGACCATAACGGGTCCTGAATGCTGTCTTTGGAATATCACATTCCCTTACTCACAACTGATGGTAGCCTAATCTGAGGTCTATCTTAAAAAAAACAAGTAGCACCCTAAAGCTAATCGAAAAAATCATTAATTCTCGAGAGAGGATACTTATTCTTGATGGTAACCTTGTTCAACTGACGGTAACCTATACACATCCTAAGGGAACCATTTTTCTTCCTGACAAGCAAGACTGGAGCGCCTAAAGGTGAGACACTTTATCAAATAAAACCCTTATCAGGGATATCTTTCAACTGCTCCTTCAACTCTTTTAACTCTGCTGGTTCCATTCTATATAGAGGAATATATATAGGACGAGTATCTGGAAGAATATCTATACCGAAGTCTATTTCTCTCTCAGGAAGGACTCTGATAGGATCATAAGGAAAGACATCTGGAAACTCTTTTACTATTGAAACTGACTGAATAAGAGATATCTCAACACTTGAGTCATTAACTCGGACTAAGTGATAGACACACCCCTTGGAAACTAACTTTCTCACCTTAAGGTACAAAATGAAACGACCCTTAGGCACTGCTGAACTTCTACTACACTCTATAATTGGCTCATTAGGAATTTGGAACCTAACAATTTGAGTTCTACAATCAATGGAGGCATAATAGGCATGAAGTCAGTCCATACCAAGAATGACATCAAAATCTACCATGTGTAAGTAAACTAAATCAGCCATGTTGTTCTTTTTATTGATGGAGATGACATAATCACGATACACTCGGTCAGCTAGAATAGACTCCCAACAGGTGTAGAAACACAAAAAGTTCACAAAGTTTCTTAGGAAGAACATCAAAATTATTTGCAACATAAGGAGTCACAAAAGATAAACTTGCTCATGGGTCTAGCAAAGCATAAACATCAAGAGTAAAGACCTTGATCATACCAGTGACAACATCTGGAGAATTCCCTTGCTCTTGATGACTAGTGATCGTATAAAGGTAGATTCCTCTTCCGCCGGTACCGAAAGTAGCTCCTCTAGGTGCATCCATGTCTGGTGGAGCAACTGATGAAGATTGGGCTTTATTGCCCTGATTTCCATTTCCTTGTCGGTTCTTAGGGCACTCTTTCATGAAGTGACCCTATTGTCCACATTTGAAACAACATGTGGAGCCATCGCAAAACTTACCTGGGTGAGGCCTTCCACACATAGCACATGTATGAGCCCAGTTACGTTCTTGTGCCACACTACCCTGAGACTGTGCAGGTCTAGCTTTGGAGTTCTGTAAATTCTGACCATTGTACTCACCTTTGTTTCTGGGTGTAGGTGCACTAGAAGATGATGGAGCAGGTCCTTGTTTCTTTTGTGGGAAAGAAGCCCGGTTCACATTATTCCTTTGCTGCCCAGACTCATTCCCTGTCTTCGCTTTCTTGTTTCTAAACTCCTCCCTATCCCTATGCTTCTCTTCTTCAACCTGCTGCACATAGACCATCAACCTTACTATATCTATGTCCTCAATTAGCATGGCTTCCTTGCCCTATTTACCAGATAGATGGGACAACCCAGCAATAAAAAGACTCATGCTTCTTCTCATCTATGTAACCATCTCGGGAGCATATCAGGAAAGTTGGGTGAACTTCAAGCTGTACTCATGAACACTTAGTGAATTTTGCTTGAGGGTGATAAACATTCGTACCTTGACCTCTTTTAGTTCTCGGGGAAAGAAACTCCCCAAGAAGGCCTCCTCAAAATAAGCCAACCTTGCAGGTGGTGCTCCCTCAGCTCTACCCTTCTTCCACTGGTCGAACCAAGTCCTAACAACATTCTTCAGTTGATATATAGCTAGTTCTACTCTCTTAGCATCGGCAACCTGCATAATTTCAAAAGCCTTTTACAGTTCCTCAATAAAGTTATCTGGATCATCAATAGTTCTTGAAACAGTGAAACTTGGAGGATTCATCCTCAAGAACTCTCGGATCCTCAAACTATCAGCTACTTCCTGTCTAGCTCCTCTTTGTTGCCCAACCTGGTTAGTCACAACTTGGGTCAACATTCGAATCGCTTCCCTGAACTCAACATTTGTGACTTTTTCTTGGATTGCACTTCAGATACATTAGGTACCCCTTCCTCCTAAACGTTCCTCCTAGCAGGACGACCTCTGAAAGCTCTTCGTAAAGGCATGATTAACTTAAAAACATGCACAAGCACGAATCAGAAGAAACTTTAGAGATATGAACTATATCGCTCTAAATGAGTATGAAAGAAGTGAGATACTTTCCTAAGTGTTTCAGCCTCCAAATTATAGATGTGGCGCGATTCACAGCGATAACTAGGACTTTACAGACACAACTTCATAGACTCTCTAGGACTCTTGAACTATGGGCTATGATACCAAGTTTGTCATGCCCCGAGCTTACACCCTGGGTGGGATTGGCACTCGAGAACCATTGCTCTCCCCAAGCGTACCATTGGCCTGCTTACTCAACGGAATACTTAAAAACATTAACATAAGGATTCAATGCATCTCTACTCAACTATTTAAGAAAATAACTTAGAACATTTAAACGTCAAACATTCAACTTGGCCAAAGTGGCAACTCAAGTCTTGACATAAGAAATAACAATGTAAAGACAACTGAACTACTAACTATCTATGAAGCCTCTAAAATAAGGAGGGATGTTGGGAAAAACCCCCCGATCATCCTAACAACTAAAGTACTAAAGCAATGTAAAAGGAGCCATTCGGAAAGCAAGGAGGCTCACCAACAGACTCTGAGTGCTCAACTTGTTCAACGAGGTGTTGGATGATGATCCTGATTACCTGTGTCTGCATCATAAAATGATGCAGGCCAAATGGTATCAGTACATTGAATGTATGAGTATGCGAGGGGAAAACTGAACATGACATGAGCTTGAAAAGAATCATAAAGGAACACTTCCCTTGGCTTTACTCAACTCATGAATAACTCAACTTAAATGCAAAATAAAACAACAATAATGGTGCAGTTATACAAGGCATTTAAAACAGTAGTAGAAACTCAATTTATTCAAGAAAATACAATAACAACTAAATTACATATTAAGTAATATAATACTGTGGGAGTTTCTCTAATCGACAACCATTACTATAAGCCTAAGTGATGATACATCATCTTGCCCACGCTGCCAGAACTATCCTATATTTTGCCATCATATAGAACGCCTTAACTAAGTTGATCCACTTGTCTATGCTAAAACTTACTAAGGAATCATCTAAAAATTATGATCCTTTCTACCCAAGATGGCTACAATATGGTTTATGGAGACTTGAGTTACTATGAACGCGTGTCCCCATACCGGTGCGCAATACTACTCCGAAAATATACTCTGCTCATATGTTTTTAAAATAAAACAGTTTCTTTGGTTTGAGATAATTACTCAAAACTTAGCTTAAAATCTCTCTTGGAAATCGGTGTTTCCCTTCTTGCTCAAATGTAAAAACATTTTAACTCTTGGGAATACTTAGTTCCTGTATAATCTTTGAAGAAATGAACTTTAAAATTTACTCTTTACTCAACTCAAAACACAAGTCTTAAAACAAAGTTAAAACATTTGTAAAAGACTTTTGGAAGACTCTATGAACTTATCTTGACTTGGCTCTTAAATTCTCTTGACTTTACTCTTAACTGATCCTTGAATTGAATTATGGATTCAAGGATTGTGATTTGTGATAGGAAAGATCTCATGATGTTTAGGAGTGTTTTTAGATACATAAACATGAGAAAAGATCAAGAATTCACTGTCTGGAAGCAAGTCCGTGACGCGGAGATGCATTTAATTATTTGGTTGCGAAATAAATTTTGAGGCAGAATAGTCCGTGACCACTCCACGATGCGAAGATATTTTTGTCGATTCTGAGGAACAGGTCCGCGTACCCAGATTTGCCCGACTTGTTCCTTCTTCATTTTTTAACCCCAATTCCCCTAAACTCGGTTCTTTTTCTCAAATTCCCTTTAGATTCAGATAACCAACACATGTACACAAGAATCTAACACAAAACAACTATAACAATCGACCTTAAACTCTCAAAACTCCTCAATCTCATCCCAAATTCAAGAACGAAAGCAATTCAAGAATACAACTCAAGAAAATCTTTTAGGACGAAAATCATACTGAAATAAGAATTTTTAGTGTGTGGGTGAACGAACCCAATGCTATGTGAACTCACATACCTCATAGGATCAAATCTTTGAAGAAATCCGCAATCAATTCCTTACGAAGACGAGGAATCCTTGCTTCTTCTCCTCTTTTCTCCTCTTATTTTCTGTTCTTTCAAAACCCTAACTCTTTTTCAAAAGTGTAAACTGACCAAGTTCAGTTTAGACCCCAACTAATTACAAAAAAATGAAATTAAAATAATAGGGTATGAAAAATACCAAACTACCCTTCCAAAATCTGGATTAGACTTTCCTTATTTGAACAACCCAACTTCAAATGGGCATATCTCACTCAGACGAACTCGGAATCAAGAAAACTTGGTGGGGTTGAAAAGATAATTCCATGATATTTCCACAGTTTCTGGAAGAAAATCTAAAACATTTTGAGCTAGGAGTTATGGTCGTTTGAAGTTGACCCAAAAACTCAACTTAGCTTAACTTAACAAATTTCTGGATTTTTCATTTTTCCTAAAATGACTCTTTCCAATTCTAACTCTTTCTACTTCTTTCAAAAAGTGAGATTTTACACTATATGTATTATTCATTATGGGGTGGTTGTGATTGTGCTTGTGTTGATTGGATCGGGTGTCGCGTTTTGACACATATATTGGACCGAGTGTCACGTTCCAACACATACATTGGATCGGGTGTCACGTTTCGACACACTAACAAATTGGGTATGGGTTCCATGAGAGAACCACTTGTGATTATTATGTTCATGTCTACCTGTAATTGATATTGGGAAATTGTATGTTGCTCCTGAAATGCTAATTGAACTATGTATTATGTATATGTGTGTTTACTGTGTTGTAATTTCTTGCTTGTATTTCTCTTACTTGAATAGTCACGCGATCCTACCAGTACAAAGTGGTTGTGAACTGATACTGCAGTTGCTTGTTCTTTGTTGAGGAGAGGGAATCTTCAGGCGGCTACTGACAGACCTCAGTTAGGAGATCACTGATCGAGACTGGTATCAAGGGTGAGCCAGTTCTTCCAGGATGCCATGGGTCCTCTATTGTTTAGTCCATTCTTTTCAGACTCAGACTCTATTGTTAGATTTATTCATATATTTACTTCAGAGTTGCACCCCTTTTCCTTATACTTGTTGATTGGTAGAATTTTGGTACAATGACTTTCAGGTTCTAGGGGTTGACTTGCGCAATAGCTGTTTAAATTGTTTATTTAAAACCTTTGGAGTTTATGGCAACTCCGTTCCTATTCACCATTTAAACCTGCTTCCGTATCTTTAAATGTTTAGTTTTTCGTTAAGTTGCTTAGTTGGGTAGTCATAATGGTTCACCCACTAGAGATTTAGTGTGGGTGCCAATCACGGTGGGCTGGGTTGTGGCATCGATAATCATTGTGAACTTATTATTTATAATAATTTGTCACTAGCGTTGCTTATATTGAAGTCTTCTCCCAAGAACTTCGACACCCTTGATTTCTTTTCTTTCTTAAAATCATTATCACATGTCAGTTCTATAATATCTGGGGAAGGTTGAGTCTCAATATTATTGCATTAATGCATTCCTCTTAAGGAAGTCTTTAATATCGCATCCAATGAATGGTTTTATGGATTTTTTACTAAAGCCAACTTATTCAATTAATGAACATTGCTTATATTATAAATTTATGATCCACTATTCGATAAACCAGTTCCCCAAATGGGATCGTCATCATAATGTACATCATCTCTCTTGAACATTTTATCTGTAGAACCATCCAAATATGTCTTACTTAGGTTCCTCATATTGAAGAATCTTCAGTACCTGCACTATGCTGAGACAAAGTGCAATCTAGATCTTGTCCGACTCGCTCTCTCTTCTTACCTCTACCTTTTCCATCAGTCCCTTCCCTAGCACTGCCTCTACTGAAGTCTTTTCCCATGGAATTGGAAACCTTTGCCTTCTTTTCTTTAATACAACTGTTATCAGATGTCTCTTCTATAATATCTCGGGGGAAGGTTGTTTCTTAGCATTCTGGCATTCACTCTATTTCCTCTTAATTAAGGGAGTCTTTAATATCACATCCAAAGATTGACTTTCTGGATTGTTTGCTAAAGTCAACTTATTCAATCAATCAACATTTGGCTTCTTATGTTTGAAATCCATCTCTTCACTCAAAGGTCTTCTCAGAAAAATAGTTCTAGATCCCACCAATCAGTTTTTGAAAGAAAATAAATGCAGGAAAATAACAATGGAAGAAAAGTTGAAGGATAAATTATGTATTTCACTATAGAGCTTTATATTATTGTTGACTAACAAAAGACATGTATTCACAGACTAAAAACCAAACTGAAATAGAAATCAACTCCTAAAAACTAGGTGTCTAACTTAATAGAACAATTGCAACATGAATATCTAAATCAAAGATTCAACATATATGCAAAAGAATCCAAGGCCTTAAATCAGGAACCTCACATGTAAAGCTCTTAAGCTTCTACATTATTGTCTTGAAGCCACATATAGAAAGCTTATAGAGTGTTTGTATCAGCTCTGTGATGCTTTTGAGTAAACTCAAGACGAGCAGGACATCTGAACTCAAGATATAGTCGAGGGTTGTTGTAGTCCACCAATTCAGTTGGTGGACTCACCACCTTATCTTTGTCCGGACAAAGAAAGAAAGCAAGTGATTTTCTAGGATTCTTGTTGTTAACCACTGCTCTATGCAAGATACTTTTGTATCTACCATTCTATAGAGCTTGCAAATGGACAAACACCAAATATGTTATATTCAAGTTGTAAGTCTAAGAACTCATGATGTATATCATTTCCCGTCATGTGCAAATATCTTATAATGTTTTTCACCATAAAATGTACTATTTATTTAGTTGATTATGCTTATATTATTTGTATGTAATACATAATACATTAGCTTATTATATAGTACTAGTTTGTAAATTTGCTTACCATAAATGTGTCGCCTATGTTAACCACAAAAGCATTAAAATTTGGACAAATGGAGTACCATTCGTTGACAACAAAAACCTGAAGTCGTGACTTGAATTGAGGAATAATACATAAAACATTGAATTCAATAAATAGGATACATAATTTAATAAGATACAATGTTTTGTTGTATTCATTGTACTTTATGTATCATAAATTATTATTTTTATGTAAATTCTATAAATATGATACATAATTTATTAGGATACAATAATTTTGATGTAATAAAAATTAACATTACCTGAATCTCAAAAGACTCTTTAAATTAATAAATATTAATTTATCTATTAAATTATACATCTACAAATTAATAATATTTTGTAGTCTCACCTATATTAATTTAGTGAGTTTTACTATAGTTTCATTTTAAGAATAAAGTTATTTGTAGCTATATAATAAAATCTATCTAAGGAAAATCAATCGGAAAAAATCTTTAAATATCTCTACCTATGATTATGCTATATTATGTGTAGATATGTAACATTCTATAACAAAATTATACCCCAATTTTAAGCATTATTAAGCCATTCTTAGCAAACTGTTTGGACCCATTTTTCATATTTCAAAGCTTTTTAAGGAAAAAATTTCAAACTTTGATTTGAAATCTATGGTCAAACATATCTTTAAAAATATTTCCTTTTTTAAAATTTGCTTCAAAATATATGAAAACTCTCTGGCCATAAAATTAAGCACTATTTACCTCTTCTCAGCAAACTGTTCGGACCCGTTTTTTATACTTGAGAACTTTTTAAGGATTTTTTTTAAAAATCTATGGAAACATATCTTTGAAAGTATCTCCCTTTTTAAAATCTGATTCAAACAACATATGAACTTCTTTCCAAATTTTGAGCATACTAAAGCTTGAAGGGAAATCATGTTCAATCTAAGTGGGAAAAATTCATTTGTTGTTTCATCGGAAGACGATGAAGAATGTGAAACTGTTGGCCCAAAGAACAAGTCTGCAATCACAAGAACTTAGGACTTCGTTCCTTCAAACTTGAGTGCCATTATTGGGAGGTAGTTGAAGAGCCTTGTAAAAGTGAGAGGGAACAAAGCCTCTGTGATAGTTCAACCATTTTGGGTATTCCATCTTGATATTTCACACGAAGTTGTTCATAGCATTCAAGATACTCTCCGCCTATTTTCTGCCCCTGAGACACTCAAGGGATATAGAATTACTGTAGGAATGGTTGGAGTGGCTACTGTTAGGAAATACATCAGCATACAGACACTTCCTAAGATGATGATTTTACACCTAAAGCGGTTTGGTTGTGGAAGCTAAGATAGTACCAAACTGCATAAACAAATGCATAGGTTTATGCAGTTTGGTACTTCCATAGCTTCCATAACCAAACCTTCTTCAGGTGTAAAATCATCATCTTGGGAAGTGTATGTATGCTGATGGATTTTCTAGCAGTAGCAACTGCAACCATTCCTACAGTAATTATGTATCCCTCGAGTGTCTTAGGGGCAGAAAATAGGTGGAGCGCATCTTGAATGTTATGAAAAGCTTTGTGTGAATTATCAAGGTGGAATACCAAAAAATGGTTCAACTATCGCAGAGGCTTTGTTCCCTCTCACTTTTACAATGCTCACAAACTGCCCCCCAATAATGGCACTCAAGTTTGAAGAAACGAAGTCCTGAGTTCTTGTGACTGCAGACTTGTTCTTTGGGCCAACAGTTTCCCATCCTCTGTCGTCTTCCGATGAAACAACAGATGAATTTTTCCCACTTGAACCTGATTGCCCTTCAAGCTTTAGTATGCTTAAAATTTGGATAGAAGTTCATATGTTTTTTGAATCAGATTTTAAAATAGGAAACACTTTCAAAGATATGTTTGACCATAGATTTTGAAAAAATTTCCTTCAAAAGTTCTCAAGTATCAGAAACAGGTCTGAACAGTTTGTTGAGAATGTCTTAATAGTGCTTAATTTTGTGGCCAGAGAGTTTTCATATATTTTGAAGCAAATTTTAAAAAAGGAAATATTTTAAAGATATGTTTGACCATAGATTTCAAATTTGAGTTTGATTTTTTTTCCTTAAAAATCTTTGAAATATAAAAAATGGGTCCAAACAGTTTGCTAAGAATGGCTTAATAATGTTTAAAAGTGTATAATTTTGTTATAGAATGTACATAGACATATCTACACATAATATAGCATAATCATAGGTAGAGATATTTGAAGAATTTTTTCGATTGATTTTCCTTAGATAGATTTCCTTATATAGCTACAAATAACTTTTATTCCTAAAATAATACTATAGTAAAACTCACTAAATTAAAATAGGTGAGACTACAAAATATTATTAATTTTTAGATGTATAATTTAATAGATAAATTAATATTAATTAGTTTAAAGAGTCTTTTGAGATTCAGGAAATTTTAATTTTTATCACATCAAAATTATTGTATCCTAATAATTTATGTATCATATTTATTGAATTTACATAAAAATAATAATTTATGATACATAAAGTACAATGAATACATCAAACCATTGTATCTTATTAAATTATGTATCCTATTTTTTAAATTCAATGTTTTATGTATGATGCCTCAATTCAAGTCAGGACTTTAGGTTTTTGTGGACAACGAACTGTACTCCATTCATCCAAATTTTAATGCTTTTGTGGTTAACATAGGCGACACATTTATGGTAAGCAAATTTACAAACTAGTACTATATAATAAGCTAATGTATTATGTATTACATACAAATATTATAAACATAATCAATTAAACAAATAATATTTTTTTTTGGTGAAAAACATTATAAGATCTTTCTATATGACGCGCAATGATATACATCATGAGTTCTTAGACTTACAAATTGAATATAACATATTTGGTGTTTGTCCTTTTGCAGGCCCTATCGAATGATAGATACAAAAGTTGCTTGCATAGAGCAGTGGTTAACAACAAGACTCCTAGAAAATCACTTGCTTTCTTTCCTTGTCCTTACAAAAATAAGGTGGTGATTCCACCAACTGAATTGGTGGACTACAACAACCCTCGACTATATCCTGACTTCACTTGGCCTGCACTCCTTGAGTTTACTCAAAAGCATCACATAGTTGATACGAACACTCCTCAAGCTCTGTCGATATGGCTTCAAGACAATAATATTGAAGCTTAAAAGTTATACATATAAGGGTCAAGAATGAAGGACTTGGAATCTTTTGTATATATGTTGAATCTTTGATTTATAACTACAAACATTCTTGTTGCAATAGTTTATTAAGTTCGACACATAGTATTTAGGAGTTGATTTCTATTTCAGTTTGGTTTTTAGTCTGTAAATACATGTCTTTTGTTAGTCAATAATATAAAGTTCTGTAGTGCAATACATAATTTATCTGTAATATCTCCCAATTTGAAATAACTAGGAAGAAGCTAATAATTGAAAATAGTTATTTTTGGAAAGAATGAAAATATGGAAATTTGTTCAAGTTAGGAAAAGTTGAGTTTTACCAACTTTAAACGGCCATACCTGCTAGATGAGGATGAGTTAGGTGTACTTCCAGACATGGTTAGAAAGATCTTGGAATAATCTTTCCAACGCCGCCGAGTTTGTGCGATTCCGAGTTCGTATGAGTATATTATGCCCTTTGGAAGTTGAGCAGTTAGATTAAGGAAAGTCTAATCCGGATTTTGGAAGGGTAATTTAGTCTTTTCCTTACCTTATTATTATAATTTGTTTTTAGGAGTTTAATTTGGCTAAATTCAGATTTTAGTCAGTTTTAGAAAAGTGAATTTTCACGATAGGGGTTGGAGAAGAGGAGAAAAGAGGAGAAAGGAGAAGAACGTTCAAAATTCGTCGATTTCGTCAAGGATAGCTTGTGGAATTCATCGGGGGTGATCCCTGTAACGACTCGGAAAATGATAGAGTGAAACTAGAGCCTCATATGTGAGTTTGGAGTCGAGAACTTAATGAAATGATTATATTTGAAATGACCCAAAAAGTTCTTAAAAATGTGCTTCGGAAGTTACCGGAAAT
>JAJOOS010002194.1:0-23986 GCA_029582725.1 Solanum chiquidenum
TTTCTTTAGTTCTTGAATTACACATGCTAGGTCAGATATTTCAGTCATTCAGTTATACATGCCTCAGTTTATGAATGCATCATTATCAGATTAATTGTTGCATTCTCAGTTTTGCATGTTCAGTTTGAGCTATCCAGTATTATAGAAATTCAGTCACAACCAGTTAACCACTTAATTCATTGGGAGTAGCATAATACCGAGTTGGACTTCAACGTACCCATATAGTCCCAGAACTACGAGCCACATAGGTGTAAGTCCCCTCTGTGGGCAACATCAGTTTAGTGATCACGCAAGTATGCCTCTATACCTCTGGCAGGGTATATTGGGTCCTCTCGATGGGGCGTATACATCGAACTCCACATTTAGCTCATGTGGTTTTCTGTCGGTTATTAATAGCTCCCACAGTTCAGTCAGACTCTATTGCATTGACCATATTTCAGTACAGTCAGTATTTAGTCTCAGCATGTTATAAATTTGGTCATTGCATCAGTTAGCTCAGTATTTCAGTATTTTCAGTGCGTTTATATTTAGTTTATCTTATATCATTGCTCAGTATGCTTTGTTCAGTTATATGTTATTTCAGTTTTACTCTATCCTGCATGCTCAGTACCTTTTAAGTACTGACGCATACATGTGCTACATCTTCTCATGATATTGGTTCAGGTTCTCAGAATCCAGATCATACTTAGATCGGTTCCCGATCTCCAGTTCAGCAGCATCAGTGGTGAGTCCTCATTCTTCGAGGACAATAGTCATGAGTTTCTTTTCAGTATTTTAGTCCTTTAGTTTCAGTTTTGCTAGATTTAGCTGGGGCATGTCCTAGTACTTCTAGTCAGTTTAGACTCTTATTTCATACATAGTTAGATTCAGCTCAGTATTGAGTTAATATCTTCTTCGTATTAAACTCATCAGTTTTCATATATCTTAGTTATAGTATATGGGTATTCCCCATTTTTTTCATATTTAATTATGATTTAGCTTTCGCATCAGTTTATTATCTTTAGTATGCTCATGATCATGCCATCAGGGTTAGCTTGGGATCACTTGTGGTCCTAGGTCCCGTGTCCACGTCTCGGGGATAGTCTCGGGGCGTGACACTTACCACCATCAAAATTGGGGTGGTATCATCTTTTGAAACCTCTCATATCTATGTTGATCATTTGCTATTAGAATAACCTCAGGAGCAATATGTATATTGTCAGCCACTAAGGTAACTACTGGTGGTTGACTTACCTGATCATGAATAATTGGACCCTAATGCTGACCTGAGGTCAGTGCCCCAACTCTTGTCTGAGAAACATATGGTGTGTCTGTTGCACCATCCTGAGAGAAGTTCTCTAACACCCCCAACATCCTCAACAAGGTATCCTGAAACAACTAGTTTGAAGTGAAAGGGAAGAACTATTTATACAGAGAATTAAAATAATGACTCCTTTTTTACCCTTTTTTTCTTTCTTTTTTATGGAGTGACATCTATCAAAATATCTAAAAGGAAAAATGTTCAAATGTCATCTAACTTTGATAAAAAAAAAAGCTCATTGTTGTTCGTTAGAAGTCTGGTTCATCTATACATGACGTTTGAGAAAACGATTATTCATGCCATTATTTTTTAATTTAAGTTTTGCAAAATAATTTTTTACAAGTGGCAAATTATAACTCAGCCACGCGGTAATTTTTGTTTTTTTTTAAATCCAAGATTCTAAAATATTTTGGAATAAAAAAAATATCACATACAATAAATAAAATATTCTAAAAAATAGAAATCAATCCCAAAATTTCAAAAAAATTCTTTGATTCATGTTTTGGTTGTTGTTTTTACACTAGATCTTTGTTCCCTTGTTTTTTTTGAGTCTATGTTCAAAATTTCAAGTGATTTGGAGTTGTAGAGAATATTCTATCATTATTGGATGTTGAAGTTTTGAAACTTTGAAGAAATTTGAAAAGGGTCTTGTTGAGTTAGGTAGAATTCGAGCAAAATATATATTGAGTTTTGGTATGTAGCTCGGAGGGAAGCTACTCTTGAAATTTGAGCTGATTTCGTGAAGAACTGAAGAAGTTGGAAATTCGGAAGTTCTTCGTGTTCTTCATTTGTTCTTGAGGAAGTAGAATAAAAAAGAGTACATTTGATCCAAAACCCCAATTGAAAAGTGTTAAAATTTATTTGAGGTCTTGTTGAGGTAAACAATTGTTTTGCAAAATAAGAGTTAAAAAAATGACATGAAAGCGCCTTTTCTAAAACTCAATTGCACTTATGAGCCAAACTTTTAACGTAAGGCATAAATTAGCCTTTTTCCATTGTTCAATGATATATTTGAGCCTTTTACCTAATTAAAAATATAAAATTATACTCCCTCTGTCCCAATTTATATGACTTACTTTCCTTTTTAGTCAGTCCCAAAAAGAATGACACATTTCTATTTTAAGTAACAATTTGCCTATAAAATGTCTTTTTTACCCTTAATGAAATGATTTACAACCACACAAATTTCTATCATTCATTTTGGACCACAAGTTTTAAAAGTCTTTCCATTTTTCTAAGTTTGTGCCAAATCAAAGTACATCATATAAAATGGGACGGAGGGAGTAGAAATTTGTCTAGAATAGAAAGAAAGGTGTAGGCAATCCAATTTGTGCAATCCAATTCCTAACTCAAGGATCAACTACCTACTCCGACCCAATCTACGACCCGACCTCGACTCCCAACCGGCCACCTGAAAAAAATAGTGTCCTTACTTTATGTTGCGAAGTCACTTTTTCATTTGAAATAAATTCAAAATATTTAAGTCAACCAAAAATGAAAAAATTTAAAAATATTTTTCAAACATTATTTTTCTTCATACGAAATACACCGAGAAAATTACATATAAAAAGAGATAAATATAATGGATCACTACGATTTGATATATGACATTCAAATGAAAATTGCAGTTAAACATTGTAAATCTAATTGACTAAAGTGATTTGATATGATGAAATGTCAAATGAGCTATACAAGGATTACAATGTGGAGAATCAAACCCTCACCAACAAGGTTCATTTTTGAATTTTTTTAGAAAACTACCATTTTACCCCTTCTAATAGTTGTGCCTAGTTATGTTTGGTCAGTTTACAAAGTTTATTTTGAAATTGGCTCAAAAATTTGTGTTTTGTTGGATGTTTTAGAGTTTTGGAGACTTTAAGATGTTAAAAGTGGTTTTTCAATGACTGAAACTATGACTCTCAAATTGGAATTTTTCCAGGTATACTTTCTCCGCAATGCAGAGTTTGGTTTAGAAGTGTTTTCATTTTCAGTTTTTAAGTCTTTATATGTATTTGAGCTCTTGAGTTGGAAGTTTAAGTGTATTTAGGTAAAGAGTTGACTTTGGTCAACTTCAGAGTTTGGACGCTCAGATTAGAATTCCGATGATACTATTAGATTCGAGGGATGATTTTTTGCCTAGGTAAAGACTTGGTTGAATATTCAGAAGTTCCGAGGGTAGTTTGGAATTTTTGAGTGAAAGTTAGTTTATTGCAATTTTAATGGGTTTTGGGTCAAGGAGACCTTGAATTCATGTTTTTATTGTTTCATTGAGTCTGGAACGTCAAGTTTAGTTGGGTAGACTATCTGGTTTTTGTACATTGGACTCCAAACGAATCCTGAGGGTATTTTTGGTGAATGTTTTGTCTTGGTGTTTTGCTATTGATTTTGTCTTCTGGATCCTGATAAACTCTTTTTTGCAATCACCACATGTCCTTCATGATCGCGTAGAGGTGAGTTTGTGTACTTTGCGATCATGAGGCGGGTTCCACAATTATGAAGGGTCTGAGGTTTGTGAATCACAATCATGGGGGCCTTGTAGCATTCACCAAGGAGATTTATGAGTTAACTTGCCATACTCATTGCAATTGCGTGGATTGGTTCACGATCGCATATGGTAAAATGCCTGGGAAGAACATTATTTTCCAAAATCAGGGTTTCTTCCCCATTTCATCATTTTCAGGCTTTGAGAGCTCAATTGACATGATAATGAAGAGGTTTTTGAGACTCATCCATCAGTTGTAACACCTCAGATTCCAGAAAAGGGAAAAGATTTGAGACCAGTCTACGGTTAGTAGAATGTTCTATGGGTCGTAGACCACTCTTGTTAAAAGTGGGGAAATCATTTTTGAAAATTAAGTTTGACTATCTCATCCTACGATTAACAAGGACGGTACGTTGAATCATCTACCGGTCGTAGATAGGTTCCATAGAAGCAATCCAGACTTAGTAAAATTTTTGAGTTAAAATTGAGTTCTACAATTTGGGTCTATGAACTATAAGAAGTTCTACTGACCATCAAAGGGTCTCGTCCTATTTGGGTAAATTTTAAGCTCCCAGTACTTAGTATACAATTGTCTCGTTTAGACCGTAGAAAATTCTAAAGTTTTAGATCGGACCCGTAGACCAGTTTCAACATCTATTTCTTAAGGGCATTTGGGCCTTTCCCTATAAGTTTTATGCCTAAGATATGTCATTTTTATTCTTATTATAAGCCCTATATAAAGAATTTAAGTCCTAAATCAACCCATTTTAAACTCATTCTCCTTATTCCCCAAAACACAACCAAATTCACCCTCCAAAATTCTCTCTCAAGCTAAGGAAGGAGAGGAAGATAGGGTTTAACTCGAGGTCTTCAATTCACCATTTTTCTTAGGATTTAAGTATCAAGGTATGTGGATATTCACCAATGGAGTCCATTCTTCCATTGGGTCGCCAAGGTTTTCAATTCCTTAATTCGATTTCAATTGACAAAATAAGGGTTCCTCTAAATTCTCCATGGGTTCTATTCAATTATGATTCAATTGTTGTTTTTTATATTCTATTTAATAATTTCATGATATTGACTTGAAATCATATAAACCAGTGCATCATCTATAGTTTTTTTATTACGAAGTTGTGAAGGATTCATGAACCTATGAAATATGAATTTGAAAATCTATGCATAACCCTATGAAAATGATGTTTATGATGATAGAGTGCTTTTAGATAAAATTATCAATGTATCTTGCGAAAGGTTTTCTCACATACGAATATGATCATGATTGTGAAAGGTATGTCTCACAGATGGATTCACATTGGTGAAAGGTTTTCTCACTTATGATTGAATTGTGTTTTAAGGAGCTATTCTATGCTTTGATTTTAAATATATGGAGTGGTAATGATCATTTCCTTTTCTATGTTATGATGATAATATATTTTTATCTATTCTGTTGGGATTTTGGCTTAGCACTGAGAGGGATTTGAGGTGCAGGCTCAAATAGGGTAGTCTGTAGTAGCAACCTCTAGTTCCAAACTACGTGCCCTCATAGGATTGTCTTAAATGACCTAGCTAGTAGATTCACTTTAACAAAATATGATGTGTACGAATTCTACCTTGGCAAATAGAATCCCCTTTTTTGGTATGAAGGATATACCAGATTTCATGATATAACTCTCATGGTCTTATTGGAGGTTAAAGCTAACATCCTAAAAAATGAATACGTTTCTTTAAAGTTTTCTTATGTCTCTTATATTAAAATGCATTGACCATATCTTATGATTTATACGATGTTGCTTCATTAAGCTTTTAAATGTTCAGATATTAGCCATGCATTACATATTTAAGTGATTCATGCTATCATGTCTATTTTTATGCATATTGCCTCATACCTAGTACCTTTCTTGTACTAGTGCATACTTATGCCTACAATTTTTCATTAATGTAGGGTGCAATGCTCCTACCTCTCACACTTGTATCTAGTTGACCATTCTACCATATCTAAAGAGTTGGTGAGTCCTCATGTTTCGAGGACCGAGACACATTTACTTGCCTTATGTATTTCTATCTTTCGAATGATGTATTTATGGGTTACGTCCCAACCACTCTTATATTGTAGTAGATGGCTTGTCATAACATGTACACTTCCGCTTATGTCAAATTCTTTTATGATATGAAAGTTGTCTTGTAAATTTATTTTCTATTTATCTCGTATGATGTAAGCTAGGTGGATTGTGTAGGGCCTCTCAAGGTCTTATACACTATGTCACACATAGGGGGTACTTTGGGTCATGACAAACTTTGTATTCAGAGCACAAAGTTTTAGAAAAAGGTCCTAGGAAGTTTGACAAGCCACACCGAGTAGAGTCTTGTTCATGGGTGTGAAGCGCGCCATGTTTATGAATAGGAAACTATAAGACGTTTAGGAAATTACACTTCTTTCATCATTCTAAAGTTGTGTGATAGAGTGTAAATCTATATGTCTCTCTCCTAATCCTTATTCGATTCTTTTGAAAATGTGGCCCCTCGAAGAGCATACTTTAGAATAAATGCGAATGAGAATGTAGAACAACAAGCTCCTTAAGTTCTGCCAACCCTTTGGCCGAGTAAGTGACCAATGCAGAGTTCCAAGCCATTTTCATGTTTTAGCCAAGCCATGACGACTCAAGCTAATAAGGAGGTTGTGGTCCCCGAGAACTCAAATATGGGTATGGCGGCAACTAGAGTGAGGGACTTCACTAGGATGAATCCTTGGATTTTCATGGTGCCTTTGGTGAGGAAGATCCTCAATAGTTCATTGATCAAATGTACAAGATCTTAATGATTATGAGAGTGTCATTGGTTTATAAGAAGGAACTGGCCGCTTACTAACTCAAGGTTTTTTCTTAAATTTGGTATGCTCAATGGAAGGAACAAAGGGCGGTTGATGCTGGCTTATTATAACACCTCAGAATCTAGTGGGCTAAGCAAGGGACCAAGTGAGAGGTCACATGCCAAACACTGAGCCAGGGCACCCTTCATGAAGGCCTAGACAAGCCGTGAAGGGCACCACAATATGTGGTGTGGCTCGTGAAGGTTCACAGTTCCATGACAAAGAGGCCCCCCTCCCACGAGCACCTAGACAGCTCGTGGTGAGCACCACGGCGCCTGGTAAAACCCGTGAAGAGGGAGGCAGTAGCACCCTTAAAGATGACCCTCTACACGAGCCACTAGATGGCTCGTGAAGGGCCAAATGGCCTATGAAGGTGGGCGTGAGAGGAGGGTTAGGCTTGCTTTGCCACTGGTCTAGGGACCACGATTGCCTAGACGGCTCGTGGACCCCTAGTCGGTTCGTGTGGGCCTCCATTTGGAGGTTCGCTTCAGTTGTAAGTCAAGGGCAATTGGGTCTTTTCCTAATTATTTTATATTGATACTATGTTGTTTGGCCTATGCCTAGGACCACTATATAAATGATTTTAACCCCAAATTAATTCATTTACTTCATTCTCTTCAAATTCATGAAAAAAAGATCAAGTTCTTCCTCTCTCAAATATTTGTCTCTCTAAAAACTTGAAGAAGAAGAAGAAGAAGGGTTAAATCTAGGGTTTCAAGGCAAGCCTCCAATTCCACCATTGAAGGCAAGCTTTTGGCATTGAGGTATGATAGTTTTCATCCATCGATTCCTTCCATTCATGGAGTTCCCAACATCTCCAATTTTCAAAGTAGAAATCCCCAATTAAGTTAGGGTTTTTCATCTATGTTATGGGTTCTTTTAATTATTGATTTAATCGATTGATCTATGATATTTTATGCATGAATTGAGTTAATCTCATGTTTTTATGATGATTTTTCATGAACCCATGTAATCCCATATTTTCCAATTATGATGATATGATGTGGGTTTTGAATTATGAAAGAAGAGATTATGAAATTAAGCATGTTTCCATGAAATTGATGTAAATGTTTTAAGGATGCTTCGAAAGTGAAGTATCAATGATGATGATTGTTGTTGTGTTGTTGAAAGGATTTCTCCTAAACACATTAAAGCATGATTTGTGAAAGGACATTCTCACATAAAAGATTCTTAGGGTTGAAAGGTTTTCTCAACTAATCTATGAATCAAAGATTTTATGAGCTATTATGAAAAGATCATGGACGGTGAAAGGTTTTCTCACGCATGGTCTAAGGAGCTATCCTATGATGTTTCTAGCATGGATTGGTTACTTAATTATACCTTTCCATGGATGATATTATGACTTAGCTTGGATTGGCAAGATGGCGTGCCCTTCAATGGATGATAAGAACAAGTAAATAAAATGACTTCTCCGTGGGATTTATGCTTAGAATTGAGAGGATATTGAGATAAAAACTCTCCTGTTAGTAGAGGCCGGGTTTCTAGTATAGTAATCTCCTTATCCCCTACATATGTGCCCCCATATGGTGATTGTCTAGATAGACATTAACTAGTTGATCCATAATGGCTAGAAGTTCATGGTCTTTCCTGGCAAGTAGGACAACCCTTTTTGGTATGGGAGACCCCGGATCCCATGTTGATAGCTCGCATGGTCTTATATATCGGTTAAGGCTACTTCACACAAATAAGAAAAGTTAGGATGAACCAAGGTTACTTCAAAGAATTATCGTAAGTATTTTTTAAGAAAACGTTCACTTGCATTGATCATGTTTTATGGCTTATAATTTTCTGACTCTCAAGATGCATGTTTTAGCTTGATTATTGCTTACTTATTAAAATGTCCCTTTTTAGCATGCATTAAATGTTCTATATATGGCTATCGTACTTGGTACATATTTTTTACTAACGCATACTCTTGCCTACATTAACCCAAATGTAGGGTCCGAAGGGTTCTCAGTTTCTTGGCTAGAGGTTGATTTGAGAGAAGTCTGAGCTTTGGTGAGTCCACATGCTTCAAGGACGAACATCCATTGTTTCGAGATTTCCTTACTTTCAGTTTTGGACATGATGTATGGGTTAGGCCCAATTTCATTCTATTGTACTAGATGGCTAATGAGACAAATGTTTAGACTTTCGCTTTACTTCTATAAAATTTTTGGATTTGAAATGTTGTCTTTATCTCTTTTGTTCTATTTCTTATGTTATGAATGTTAAGTGGCTTGTATGGGGCCTCTCGGGGTTTTATATGCGATGTTGTATCTAGGGTGTACCCCTGGGTCGTGACAAACTTGGAAATCAGAGCACAAGGTTTAAAATTGTCCTAGGATATATCATAAGCAACGTTGAGTAGAGTCTTGTTCATGAGTGTGAAGCTCGCCACACTTATGAATGAGAGGCTATAAGATGATTAGGAAACTCCACTTCTTGCATCACTCTAAAGTCGTGCGATAGAGTTTAACTTTATAACGTCTCTCTCCTAATCCTTATCAGATGCTCTACAAGATATTGATACTCAAAGAGATTATGCTTGAAGGAAAAGTTGGGGAGAATGTGAATCAAGAAGCTCCTCCTGAAGCTCCTCAAGCTCCAGTTGACCCTTTGGCTGAGCAAGTGACCAATGCGTAGTTTAGGACTATTTTTCAAGTATTGGCTCAAGCCATGACGACCCAAGCCAATAGGGAGGTTGCGTTTCCCATGAACCCAAATATGGGTACGATGACATCTAGAATGAGGGACTTCACTAGGATGAATCCCTCAGAGTTTCATGGTTCTAAGGTTGAAGAAAATCCTCAAGAATTCATCGATGAGATTTACAAGGTGTTGATGATTATGGGAGTGACACCGGTGGAAAAAGCGGAGTTGGCTGCTTATTAACTCAAAGGGGTTACTCAAATTTTGTTCAACCAATGGAAAGTAGGGAGACCGAAAGATGCGGGTTCGATTGGGAAAA
Organism: Solanum chiquidenum; assembly: GCA_029582725.1. NCBI lineage: Eukaryota > Viridiplantae > Streptophyta > Magnoliopsida > Solanales > Solanaceae > Solanum > Solanum chiquidenum. The sequence continues at coordinate 9,620 of JAJOOS010002194.1, forward strand.
GTTCAAAGTTTCTTTCCTTGACAGGTTCTTTCCCCTTGAGATGAGGGAGGCAAATGTGCTAGAATTCATCAACCTTCATCAATGAAGCATGAGCGTGAAAGAGTATTTCTTTGAAGTTCACATAATTGTCTAAGTATGCCCCTTCTTTTATTGTCGAATCTAGGGTAGGAATGAGTAAGTTTTTTTTTTTTGGGTGTGTCCAAAATGGTGGTTAAGGAATGTCACACCTATGCTTATCCATGATATGGATATTTCTCGTGTCATCGTTCATGCTCAACAAATTGAAGAATAAAAGCTTAAGGAAAGGTTTCGAGAGACAAAGAGGGTTAAGACTGGTAATGGCTATTCCTCACATTTAAGTTCTGATGGACATGGTCGTTCTAGGTTCCAAAAGAGGTTTTTCGGTCAAGGTTCCTCCAATGTTCCTTCTAAGTTCAACAAAAATAGGGTGTCTAACTGTAAGACTCAAGGAGGCAAAGGTAGTGGATCTTCATTGCATAGGTCTACTTGTGCTAAGTGTGGAAAGAATCACAAGGGTAGGTGCTTAGCCGGCACGAATGGTTGTTTTGGTTGTGGTAAAAGTGGTGACAAGATTAGGGATTACCTGATGCTTCAGCTAAAGGAAGAGAGGGTAAGCAAGCTCCTCCTAGTGGTTCGGATTCCAATTCTCCTATGCAAAACCAATTCTACGCACTTCAGACTCGCGGTGAGCAAGAGGGTTCTCCCGATGTGGTTACAGGTATGTTGAAAGTCTTCCAACTTGATGTTTATGTTTTACTTGATCCCGGTGCTACCTTGTCTATTATGACACCATATGTGGTTATGAGGTTTAATATTCTTCTGGAAGTGTTGTTAGATCATTTTTTCTATCTCAACAATTGTTGGTGATTCTGTTGTAGCTAAGACGGTCTATAGAAGGTGTACCATTTTCTTGTCCCTTAGAATTACTCTTGGTTATTTGGTAGATCTTGATATGCTAGATTTTGATGTTATCCTTGGTATGGATTGGTTATATTCATGTTATGCTTCTATTGATTATACAACCTGTAAAGTCAAGTTTCAGTTTCCAAATGAGCCCATCCTAGAGTGGAAATGGGTAAATTTTATGCCTAGGAGTCAGTTTGTTTCTTGTCTTAAAGCTACAAAGATGATTTCTAAGGATTGCATTTACCATCTAGTTAGAGTGAGGGATGTAGATTCTGAAACCCCTACTCTTGAGTCGGTCCCCATTGTTAATGAGTTTCCGAGAATGTTCCTAGATGATCTACTAGGTATTCCTCCCAAAAAGGAAATAGACTTTGGTATTGACCTTCTCCCAGATACACAACCTATTTCTATTCCTTCTTATCAAATGTCTCCGGAAGAACTTAAGGAATTGAAAGAGTAATTGGAAGATTTGTTGGATAAGGTTTCATCCGACGGAGTATCTCTCTGTGGGATGCTCCAGTCTTGTTTGTTAGAAAGAAGGATGGTTCTCTCTGTATGTGTATTGACTATCGACAATTGAATAAGGTCACCGTTAAGAACAAGTATCCTCTCCCAAGGATAGATGATTTGTTTAACCAACTTCAAGGGGCAAGTTACTTTTCCACGATTGACCTCCGGTCAGGTTATCACCAATTGAAGGTGAAGGAAGATGATATTCCAAAAACGGCTTTTAGAACCCGATATGGTCATTTTGAGTTTTTGGTGATGTCTTTTGGTTTGACTAATGCTCCAACCGCTTTTATGGTTTTGATGAATAGGGTGTTTAGCCAATACCTTGACATATTTTGTGATTGTGTTCATCGATGATATATTAATTTATTCGAGAAGCGAGGACCATCACATCAATCATTTGAGGATTGTGTTGCAAATTCTCAAGGAATAACAACTCTTTGCAAATTTTAGCAAATGTGAGTTTTGGCTATGGCCTGTGGCTTTTCTTGGTCACATTGTCTCAAGAAAAGGTAATTGAGATAGATCCGGAGAAGACGGATGAGGTCAAGAGTTGGCCTAGACCTCTATCCCCTTCGTATATTAGGAGTTTCTTGGTTTTGGTTGGTTATTACAGAAGGTTTGTTGAGGGGTTTTCTTCCCTTGCCTCTCCATTGACAACGTTGACTTAAAATAAAGCTAAGTTCATATTGGCTGAAGCATGTGAAAAGAGTTTCCAGGAATTGAAGGATAGACTTACTTCCGCTCTGTTGTTGACTTTACCGGAAGGGACTAATGGTTTTGGTATTTATTGTGATGCCTCGAGAATTGCGTGCTTATGCAAAATGGGAAAGTTATTGCCTACGCTTCAAGACAACTTATGATTCATGAGAAGAATTATCCTATCCATGACCTTGAACTAGCAGCGGTTGTTTTTGCATTAAAGGTTTGGAGGCATTATTTGTATGGTGTTCATTGTCGCACCCCTATTTCGAACTAGTCGAAATAGTTCACAACATAATATGGCTGCCACTCTAATTTTTGAAAAAATATGTTTTTTATTTTAGAGTCGCCACCTAAATTTTAAGGAAAATATTAGGAAAACCATTTTTTAATATGTATATGTAAACTCTGTTTTGATTTGTGAAACCAGTGAGATTCTAAGTAAGGATTTTGGTTACTCGAGGGGAAGGTATTAAGCATCCCTCAAAGCCTATCTGAAGATAGTCCTTAAACTCAATTTAGAAAAATATAATTAGGAAAACTTGTTTATTTATGTGCTTTAAAATCAATGGTATGTAAATTTTATTAGTTTAAGAAAAGAGTAAAATAGAAGGTACAACATATATATGTCTATTAAATAAAATTCATAGTAGTATGTTTATCATACGGTAAAAACAAATAAATAGATGTACTAAAAATGTATGACAATTTTATATGTTGAAAAATATAGATGTGTCTTATATAAATGTATCCAAAATAAATGTTGAGTTTAAATGATATGAAAATTTGTCGTTTTATTTATATATAGAATTAAGACGTGAAAGAAAATAAAATAAAATAAAATGAGATAGTAGACGGGTGCAAATATGTAGTACAATAATGTGTATATTAAAGTGTTGGGATTTATAAAAAAAATAAAAATAAGCAACATTTGTAAAACTGATAGTAGATATGAGAAAAATAATATGAAATGTAAGAAAATAATAAGTTACGTATAGAGAAAACTAAAATATAGAATTTGTACCTTTTTGTGTTTGACATATATATGTATGTACTTTGTGTTTTGTATTTGTTGGATTATCTAAAATCTTAAAATAGCATGTTAAAATATTTTAGCAATATCTGAAAATAACAATAATGATAATAGTAAATATAATTTCTTTATAAAAGGGTGATTTAAAGAATATAAAAAATTGGTCTAGTTATTGAGGTACCCCAACTCAAGGTTGTTCTACCTTTAGCTTTTAAGGTTTAAAATTGACATCTAAATATTTCAAAGGTGAATCAGAAAAACATCTAAATATTGAACTAAATAATTCTAAGATTAACCCTTATCAATGGTATATTTAACTCATGTAATTTTAGGTAAGAAATTTATTTTATTATCATAAAGGAAGCGTTAAGCATCCTTTAAGGAGCTACTAAAATGGTTATTGTCAAACTTAGGCTTAATAAGATAGAAAAATGAATAAATTTGTTCATAAGCTCTACAAGATAACAAGCTATTAGATTTATATATATATAAAAAAAAGGGTAGTGATAAATGTGTATAGGTAAGAAGGAAAAAGGAAATTTGTTTTTGCAAATTTAAATTTAAAGTATTTGGTCTTACTCGGAACAAACAACTTAAGCCATACATTCCTTTTAAGACTAAAAGAACAACAATTCTAACAAACTATAATACTTGTTTTGCGCTTTTAGAAATAGTGCACTTTTAATCTCTCAAACTATAATGTTTAAGTTTCATAATGTGCACATTTAGGTCCTAAGATAAATAGGTTTTAAACTAAGAAAAATTGCACATTTTACTCTTAAAAATCTACAAAATGAAGCTGTTAAAAAACTGCAGTTTTTATCTTTTAAAATCTGTATTTTTTCAAGCTTAAATTTTGCACTTCAAAGCCCACAAAAGGGCAGTGTTTTGACCTTCAAAACCTGCAGTTTTTACACTCAAACTATGTACATTTTGAGCTCAAAATCTGCACCTTTTTGAGCTCAAAATCTGCACCTTTTTTAGCTCAAAATCTGCACCTTTTTGAGCTCAAAAAGCTGCATTTTTGAGACTCAATATACCACTCTTAAGCTGTCAAGAAAGTGATATATTTAATCATAAAAAACTACACTTCTTTCAACCTTAAAATTTGCACTTTGAACCACCAAAATCCGCACTTTAGGCTACCCGAAGTCACACTTTAAGCACTTAGTTTATCAAACACAAATCTGAAATAGATACTTAACATTTTGAAAAGATTGTTCCCTAGTTCCTTTCTTTGATAAGACATGCTTTCATAACCACAAAGCATCAAGTAACAAATAAAACTTAGTCGGAAAATATTATTATAAGCTAAATAACTATAATGAACCCAATATCTAAAGTGAAGCGAGGTGGGCAGCTAGGTCGTACCATCGTTCTAAGTTGATTCGTACAAACCCAAACAAAATAAAAGCAAGCTTATATAAGAGTGAAATACTAATGTGTAAGATGTTAGTCGGAAGACAACACTATAAGTGAATGTATATGTAAGAAAATATGAAGCTTTGGAGCATAGAGGAAGCGCTGGACACTATTTGATGCGATAAAGGCTGCTAGACACGAGCTTATGCGGCTATCAGTCCCTTCTCTGATTTGGACAGAGATGGAGTTATATACTAACTCCAAACGCACTCCCGAGTATACATGTGACAAACAAAGAAGAAGTAGAATTAGCAAGTGGACTTTAGATTTATCAGAAGACATAAAAAATAAGAATCATGTAGTCATACGCATACTAGAAAATATACTCAGAAACATCAACATCAGCATGATACTATCCTGACAGTTTCTTGATGACATTTAAGCAATCAGTATACCAAACTTTAATCAGTCTAGAGAGTTGCTAATCAACTTTAAAATACCCTTCAAGCGAGCATACAAAAACAGTTGGATAGCTATATCGATGTGCGAGTTTTACAATGATTCCAGAATTGGTTGATGATCATGCTTAAAAAAAAAATTGGTACTTCATGTAACTTATTCGAACTAATATGTGATCAGGGGCTTCTTGAGTATATGTACAGAATAGACATTGATCAACCTTAAGCATAAACGATTAGAATTAACCAATAAGCACTTCCAAATAGACAGCAACTAAAATATTTGTGTCAAAGATGTAGTGCTACTTTCTTCTTATTATGAAAGCAGCAAAACCTGGTTCACAAGTTATTTATGAAAAAAGATTAACCAAAGTGCAATTCGTACTTGTGTGAAATAAGAGTTCTCATGGTAATAGAACGAGTTACACCACTACTATAACGCAAAATAACATCAGATAAGAAAGAAAGAAATACCAGCTAGTGTAAGGCTCTTGAATATGATCATTTTAGTGAATAACTAATCCAAAGTTAGATTAATTTGAAGTTATGTATGCAGATCTCTCAGGAGGTAAAGAATGCACCTTAGGCTTCAAAAAATCCAAAAACCCAACATAGGCAGAGAGCAACACAAATCAAGATAGCTAAACATTTCGCGAAATTCATATGTAGAACTCAGAATCAGTAACCTGGGCAGGCGTTATGTTTTCTAAGCCGATTTAACCCGAATTTATATCAACCACACAAGAAGATGCGGATTTCTATGGCTTAACAGAAAGCAAAGTTATATCATCTTGTAGATAAAAATGACTCTAAAGAGGAACAAAACGAGTAGCCCTGAATCGATTAAATCTTTCAGCACATTCAACTAAAGTTTATACCACATTAGAAAATATATAGATAAATGCAAATAAGAAAGATCCCCTTCTAAGCTCAAAAACTCTTAAAACTTCATCAGCTATAAGTTCGAGATGATCACAAGTCTTAAGTTTTGAAACTTAGGCTAACACAACATAGAATTTTAAATGAAGAAAAACAGGATGAGATCAAGACGCCAGGAGATTAAAGTTATGCTAGAAGAACAATTCATATCATTCCGAAAACAATAATAAAAAAATATAATTATATCATGCTAGACGAGGAAACTAATAAAGCTCGATTTTACAAGCAATAACATAAAACTATGTGAAGTTATGGCTAAGTATATATGAAGTAATACACAAGCCACAATTCTTAGATGGTTCAAACCCAGCAACATCGATACACATATTCACAGAAACAATACCATATACAAGAAGCGAAAATGACACTGGAGAAAATAATATTGACGAAAGAGAAAACTAAATCTAATTTTATCAGTAAACAAACATATTAACTAAAAAAAACTAAATAAACATTCGGAATTTCTTTACCTTATGTTGAACAACACACTAGAGCTTTGACGTCAAGATTCAACTTAGAATTTCCTTCAACTGGAATTTAACACCGAAAATGGAAAAGACGAAAGAAGATAGAATTTTTTTGAAATCTAATGCTTGAAGTCACTTTTGTCCCCTCTGTTTGTTATTGGATTTTCTTGCTCGTTCCTGGATGTTTTTTTTTAGGCTCGAAATCCATCCTTTTATAGTCGATTTGGGCTCCAAGAATTCAAATTTTGAATTCTTGGAAACACAACTCTCAGAGGAAACAACAAAGAAATCATGATGGAGAAGAAATATCTCTCAAAAATCCACCTTTTCAGGTTGATTTGAGAGTATTGAGTGATTGATGGGGCATTTTTCCGGCGGCGTAGAGTCGTTTCTCTAACGAAGAGGATGGGGGAGCACGTGGGGCGGCCATAGGCGTCTGTGGAGAAGACGTAGCTAGCATAGGGGATCTGAGGAAGAAGTGTGGGCGGCGTGATGGGAGAGGGGCGACGAGTTTTCTCTTTTCTGAAAAAAAGATAAAGAGGCGTTGATTTTTTTGGTAGAAGAGGAAGATGACAACGTTGGTCTTGGAAGTTGAAGGATTAGAGGGGCGGTGATAGGGGTCTAAAAGTCTTAATTAATTTGGGATGATCATACGGTTAATAAAAATTAAGGGTTTAAAATAATAATAATAATATTATATATATATAAGAATGAATTAATTAAAGTCGTTGGATTAAATCGGATGGTCAAGATTTAAGCTGAAAAAGCACAATCCATGTGCTTCCTACGTGGCACACGCGGATTGGCTGAATTAAAATGACTTGGATTGCCAAGTTTTACTCAAATTAAATCTATTTACATTATAACCTCTTATTTATTAAATAACCATAATTTATTAAATTAAAAATAATTATTTTGCAAGACTAGCTTATTTGATAAAATTAGTCATTCTAAAAATAAAATTAATATAAATTAGTAATTCATTAATTAATTAAGCTTTCCTAATTTTGAAAAAAATCAAAAAATGTTTATTTTAACAATATAATTTATATTTAATTTAGAAAAATTGAGTTAACCCTTAAAACAATATTTATTTTACGTAAAATTTAAAAATAAGAAAGTAAGTAGTAATATATATATATATACACACACACACACATATATATATAATATATTTAATTTTTATAAGAAATAACATTTACGAAATAAAATAAATAATTTAAAATCTTTTCGTATTCCTACAATTTCATAACATATGTATATTTTATTTATTATTATTATTAAAACTTTAGTTAAGTAAATGTGGAGAGCCAAAATTGGTCAACAACTTGCCCCTTTCTTTGTCCATGGAGAAGAGTAGAGAAGGCGTGGAAAAAGAAATATTGACACAATCCAATTTTGGGCGACCACTAGAATATACTTTGAGCAACAACTTGGCAAGAAATGTTTATGGAATTATGGCCGAACTCTGCCTTCTGAGTTGCCTACATATCTCAGGTTTCATGAGAAATCAGACCATATGTAGTTCTAGAGTGTAGGAACATAGCAAATTTTATTAAAATTTTCCCGAGTATCGAATTATGGTAATATTGAAATCTTTTGGTGGCGAGGTATGAAGAGATTAGCACGAATAGAGGACGAGATATAGTTCTAAATAAACTTGAATGAGAAATGTTCCGTAGCAATTTCTACTGAAGACCTATGGTAGAAGGATGAATTTTCAAAAAGATTACCATTGTCGAGTTATAAGGAACTGAGACATGAAAGAGTTACAAGTAAGATTTAAATCTGAATTTCTAAAAATCGAGTCGAATTGAGTTTTGAAAGTGAATCCTTGACGTAGCTAGTGATGCTTGACATTGCACTAACTTTCCCTAGTTTGATGCTTACAGGGAGCTCATCGTTGTAATTTGTTGTCCTGCAAAACATGTAAAAGGGTGAAAAGTACCTGTTGTGGTTCAAAAAATTATAAATTGAAATAGTAATGTAAAGAGTAGAGTGTAGATGTCCAAAGATTGTTGATGTCCCCTTTTTTGTGTTGTGAATGTGATGTAGGTAAAGTAACTTGTAATGTAGAGGACTCCGATTGGCGGGGCCGTTTCGATGTAAAAGGCTGCTTCTGGTTGTGTAAAGCTTGTAATGTAAAGCCTCCGACTGGCAGGGCTGTTGTAATGTAAAAACCTGGTTGTGTAAAGCTTGTAATGTAGCATATTATTGTTAGCGTATGACAGTGTCGCTATGCTTGCATGCCCCTGTTCGGTGGAGCTTTGGTGACATCACTATGATGTTAGTCGCCGATTGGTGGAGTGTTGCTTCTTTACGTATATACAGGCTCTGATTGGCGGAATTTGATCGATGTTTGCTATGTACTGCCTCCGGTTGGCGGAGTTTGATGATGTTTGCTATGTACAACTTCCAGTTGGTGGAGTTTGACGATGTTTGCTATGTACAACCTCCGATCGGTGGAGTTTGGCCGATGTTTGCTATGTACAGCCTCCGATCGGTGGAGTTTGAGTGACATTTGCTATGTACAACCCCAGACTTGTGGAGTTTGGCGTTGTTAGACGGTGGTCTTCGATTGGCGGAGTTGTTGATGAAGTTAGTTTACAAGCTCCAGTTGGTGGAGTTATTTTGACAGAAAGCTAACTATCCTATTTTCCTACGAGGATCCTCTTTCTTCAGTATTTGGTCTGGCTCTTTAGCGTACCTGTAATATTTAAATGAAATGTTCTTAGATATAATATGCAAGTTGAAGTACTTTCAAGAAATAAAGTAGGGAAAGAATATTTTGGCTCATGATTGTGAGAAGTCGAATGGTGTTTCTGGTCATGCCCTGAGATTTGATGTTATTTTTTTTATTCATGTGTTCCTGCACTCAAAGAAAATTTAAGTTTGGGAGGGGGTGTTGATTTGTATCGACTCGCGGACTGAAGCCTCGTCACTAGAATCCTTCGACGTCTTCTTAACCCGCATGTAGTTTCTTAACCTAGAGACTAGGTAGGTGGAAGAGTAGAAAAAATCTTTTTGAAAAGAATTAGCTTGTTTTTCTAGAAAATAAGTATACTACGTATATATTATGTATATATATATATATATATAGTAATTTTCCAACGTTTTTAGATTGTGACATATTCCGATGTCCATCGAGCTTTCCATTTTGTTGACTATATCCAACATAGTCTTCTTGCTTTTACCCTTCTGATAAAGCTTCCCTAGCTCTTTTGCAGACACTGCGACGATCGATATTCTTCATATTCTGAGGTTACGCTAACTATGAGGAAGTGTTTCCTAAGGGTAAGAAAAAAAATGGAAATTATGCAGTGCATTGATCGAGCATGACTCAGGCTGCCTACGTATTCCCAAAGTAGGAATCAGATCGTAACATAGTTCGAATACAAGTGGGAGAAATATAAGTCTATGATGCAATGACCGAGCTTGACTCAAGCTGCCTACGTATCCAAATGGGATTAGGTCGTGACGTAGTTCGATACAATAGGAAAGTGAAAAATACGAAATGGAATGACCGGGCTTGACTCAAGTTGTGTACGTATCCAAGCGGAATCAGGTCAGGATGTAGTTCGAATTACAACAGGAAAAGTGACAAAAAATGCAAGTGACCTATTCCGACAAGGATTGCCTACGTATCCCAACGAGCGAATTCAGGTCGAGCGTAGTTCTAAATACATGGAAATGATGATTTTTGGTTTTCTAAATACATGGAAATGATGATTTTTGGTTTTCTAAGAGAGACCGAATCCGATGTGGGTTGCCTACGTACCCCGCTGTGGGAAGTCAGGTCTAAACATAGTTCTGTTACATTGAAAAATGCAAAAGTACCAAAAATAAGCACTAATCTTGAGGTCTTCAGATGTAGTATTTCTTGATGGCGTCTCAATTGATTGGCTTTGTGCGCACTCTGCCATCCATTTCTGCTAAGATTACTTCTCCTTCTTAATCCTTAAACTCAAATTTGGCTTGAACTTTCTTGTCTTTTGTTTAATAGGTAGACAAGTGGGATCAGTTGGTAATTTGTGTGAGATAATATTAGTGCTTAATCTTGACATTTCATTGTACGACCAGGCAAATACATCGACATATTGCTTAGCAACTTTATTAACTCTTGCTTTCTTTCATCCTCTAAATGTATGTTGACTCGTGTTTCCTTCATGATTTCCTCATCTCCTAAGTTGACAACCTTTATTTTATCCATATTGGGGTTTTTCTGACTTTCAACTTGCTCGATCTCGTGTGGTAGATTTTCAGGCATCATGCTTTCATCATATTCTTCATGATCTTGTTCATCTCTTACACCTTGCTCGGTGGATTCGTTATATGTCCTAACCGTCGAACGAGGATTTTTAATAATATGAGTGCTGAAAAGTGCAAAAGGTAAGTGAAAATAAATAGATTTTTAAAAAATAACGAGGCAATTTTTTAAAAAGAAAAATAAAGACTTTTTATTTCAAAATATTCTAGCTTTTAGAAGAGGCAAGCAACAAAGGATTAGACATGATTCAAGCCTCAATTTGATCATGCAAATTTTAAAAATAAAAATTTCTTTTCCACACTACCAGGACTCTGGTTGAAACTGGGATGGGCTAATGGTCCAGTTCTGCAAGATTTCTTCAGATTTGGCATCACGAATGGTAAATTTGCTAAGATTCATCTCTTCCTCTTCTCCAGCCATGGCCACGAATAGATTGCCTATTCATTCTACGATGTGATCATCACCAGCTTGATCTGGAATCAAAGTTTTTTCTGGTACGAAGACTGTATTGCTTTTCCCCTGGTGGACTCTTTCCGAGGAAGGCTCATGCCCGAGTCCGTTGGTGCCTCTCTAATGCTTCAGCTGGATTGGCTCAACTATGCCATTGGACTTTGGTCCAAGTCCACTCTTTGGATGGTACCCATACTTCAACATCTCTGACACAACCATTTTTGCTGCACTTGACAATTTTATATCATCTGGCTCTGCTTCCTCATTGACCCTTACATCTTGCATCATTTCCAAAGTGTGAAAAGTGGCTCCGTCTAACTCATCAGTGACTAGGATAGAATTAACAGAAAGGATGGGGTGATTGAGATCCCCGTGGATGGTAACTTCTGTGCGACCCCACTCAAACTTTACACATTGATGAAGAGTGGAAGGAACCACTCTCGCCCTGTTAAGACATGGTCTTCCCAACAATAGGTTGTAGTTGGATGATATATCCATCACTTGAAATAGAATGGGGAATTTAGTTGGGCCCACATGCAATGTGAGATAGATCTCTCCAATGACACTTCTTTGCGCTCCATCAAAAGCACTAACTTTCACACGACTTTTCCTTATTTCTCCCATATTAACACCTAAGTCTCTCAAAGTGGGGAAAGGACATATGTTGCATCCATAACCACCATCAATTAAAACCGGAGTCACAATCTTATCACAACATTTGACTGCGATGTGAAGCGATTTGTTGTGCCAAGCCCCTTCTGCAGGTAACTCATCATCATGGAAAGAAATCTTGTTAGCTTCCACTATTCTTCCAATCGTTGCAGCTAAAGTCTCACTTGTGGTCTCTTTTGGAATGTTCACTCCGCTTAACACCTCCATCAAAGCATTCCTATGAGCTTCAAAACTCATAAGCATAAACCAAATGGATATGTGGGTTGGCGTCTTCTTCAGTTGTTCTTCAACCGAATAGTCTTTAGACTACATCTTCTTCCAAAACTCTACGGCTTCAACATCGGTAACATACTTCTTTGGATTTTGTTCTTTTCCAAGAACTATTTTATTTAGGTCCTCAGGGGCTTAACACCTTCCCAACTTAGTCATCCCTTGAGACACGACAGTGTCGATCATCTTACCCTTGGCACCGGCTCGATAGTCCCATGGGACCGCTTTGGTGTCATACTCAGGCTTTCTAGCGATTAGAGTGGTCACTACAACTTTTGGGAGATATGTTTGGACAGTCAGAGGTTCCCTTAGTTGAACAATGATAACAAGTTGCACCGAAGATGTCATGACATCTACTTCATCTATGTTAGGGTAGTTGGGAACCTCATATTCGTCATCTAGAGTAACCATGTTGACCTCCCAATTCTCATGGTTTGGCAAGGGGTTGTTGTTTACATTGGGAGGTGTTGGATTGCATTTGATTACTCCTCTGTTAATCAAAGACTCAATTCGGTTCCTAAAATCGTAACAATCTTCTGTGTCATATTCTTGAATTCCCGAGTGGTAAGCGCATCGCTTGTTTCCATCGAAGTTATGAGGGATTGGATCAGGAAGTTTTCCTTCAACTGGTTGCAACACTCCTGCTGTCCTCAACCTATCAAACAATTGGGCATAAGGTTGGGCAATAGGTGTGTAAACGTGAGCATTTCTTGCCTTGAGATTTGAATACGGTCTTGGTGTATATGCTGGTCTATTTTGGTGGATAAAGTATGCTAGTGCTCGGGGTGGATTATAGTGGGGTTGGGTATTATATACTTGGTATGGGACATATGAAGTCTGTGCAACAATCTGGGGATTGTTGGGGTATTGGTGGGACGGTCCTCCTTGTTGGTAAGTGACAGCTGAAACATCCTCCGTTGTCCTTTTGATGCCGCCAATGGAGCTCGATTGTACAGACCTACTTGCAGCTTACAATGCGACCATAGACTGAATCTTTCCACATTTAACACCCTCCTCTATAAAGTCCCCCATCTTGACCAATTCTGCGAACTTCTGGCCCATCATTGACATCATCTTGTCAAAGTAGACACCTTCTTGAGCTCAAATAAAGTAATTCTAGAGCTCACTCTAATATAGTGGTGGTTGCACCCTTGTGGCTTCAGTTCTCCAACGTCGTGCGTACTCCTGGAAATTCTCTAATTGCTTCTTCTGTATCTTGGCTAATGAGACTCTGTCAACTGTAATTTCAGTATTGAATCTGAAACCAGTCATGAAATCGTCAACCATTTCCTTCCAGTCATGCCATTTTCGAGGATTTTGGCGCGTATACCAGGCCAATGCTTCTCCAGACAGACTCCGGATGAACAACTTCATCCCCAACTTCTCATTTCTCCCTGCAATGACTAACTTGTCATAATATGCCCTTAAATGTGCATGAGGGTCACCTTTTCCATCAAAAATGTCAAACTTCGGTGGTTTGTACCCTACCGGCATGTCAATGTCTGGTTGGATGCACAAGTCATCATAATCTAGACTCTCTGTTCCTCTAGTGACTAGTAAACTTTTCAACACTTTTTTCAGACCGTGAAGTTGGGCATTGATTTATGCATCCTCTTTCAACCGAGTATCTTTCTCCATTTATGCATATTGATCGACCACGTACGAGACATTAACCACCACTGGCGTTGTGAAGGTAGAAGCTCCAGTGGCATATACAGGTGGAACATGTGGCTCATAGGGAGCGGCAACATGTTCCCCAAGTATCTGTTGTATCGTAGGTATAGTAGGGTCGCGATTAGAGAGGTCAGGAATGGTCCTGACTGCGGTTGGAGAAGCTGGTGGAACTCGATCTGAGCGGGAGTGTGTTGAGTTTGTTCTGACTGATTTGGTAAGTATGCAGAAGGTGAGTCAGCCTTTGGGAAGTAGATAGGCGTCTTAAAAGTTGAGAAAGTGGTAACCGATAGTTTGTCCAAGTCCCGCGCTTGACATAATTCTTCCCTCAAGACCTTGAGTTCTTGTTCCATGTGAGCCATTTTCTCCTCGTTTTGAATGTCTGTTACGCTTGAAAACCTTCAGGGTTCTTAATAGGTATTATTATGTTTGCGGTGGCTTTGAACTCATCTTTATCAGTCATCTTTATTTTTTATCGAAGGTTGTATCGTGAGTCATGATACGCTCAAATTACACCTCCTTACAGAAGCATAAGCGATCGTTATCAAGTACAGAACCCAACTTGTAGGTTGGGGTCGATCCCACGAGGAAAATGGTTTAGCCTTTACTTTAACCAACAATTATATTCGATTAGTCAAA